>KZ808876.1:74754-112351 GCA_000696205.2 Oncopeltus fasciatus
CCATTGACATTCAAGATCAGGAAAAAGGGATCAATAAAAATAAAACCTTCCATTTAATGAAGATATTCAGTCAGTGAATTTTAATAAGTAAAAAACAAAAAAGAAAAAAAAATACATTGGTTGATGAGGACACTATTTCTTAACATAGACTACAAGAAATGTCTTCTCTTATATATATTTTAAAGAAACGACTTGGAATATACAATTTATTGGTCCATTCACTAATCCTACTTATTTTGTGATTATTTATAATTTTATAATTAAGTTCTATGGAACAACTTAAGCTTCAAATAAGACAAAACTATCTATAGGGTATGGCTATTTATGATAATTACTTTATACTACAAACTTTTAAATTTCTCGATAGTAGGCAGGGCAAGACTGAAACTAGCAAGGCCAGATGTAGGAATTCTATACAAATTACAAAACCTCTATTAAATTTTTTAGCCAAATTTAACCATAAAGAAATACCTACAAATATATTGCTAAGAAAATAAATATGTAACACTTAACAATGATACACAGACACTTCGGTATGTGTTTTCATATATATATAATACAAATAAAATCAGTAATTTCTTTATCAAGAAAACATTACACTTATACTATATCATATTGACATCATGGCCATTAATTACTTCCATTAATGGCCATTAATTACTGAAACAAATAATTTTCAAAGTGGTGAACCAGATGTGAGCTTTCATGAGTTATTAATAAATTGAAATTAATTTTTTCCTACTTTTGTAACAATTGTAAAATGATGAATGGATCTGATACCTTAAAACAAAATTAAACCAAAACAGTGAAGTTAAAAATTCTTAGAAAAACCTATAAACCCAGCTAAAATTTCTCTAATTTTCCTTGCACGAATTACAATAAGTACTAAATTTAGTGAGTGAAACTTAAGGCATGGTCAGGTCTCATAGGATCCTTTAAGAAAGCTACCTGCATACATATAGAGAGCTCAACAAACTTATTGATTTGTAAAAGCTGAGTACTAATATAGACAGCATCTCAGATATAACAAGCAAACATAACAAACAACAAAATGAGTAACACACAATCTCAATCTGAGACAATAACCTTTACACAGAACATCTTAAAAAAAGAAATCATAATTGGTGATTCTGCTTCTACTATGATCATTTCTGAGCTAGAACAGATCTGCTGGGATAAGCAGAACTGACACCCAAGATGCTGAAGACCTCTAAAGACAAAGATGGCCTCACTATCAAGTTTAAAGAATAGATTTAGGAACTTCCTTCTTCATTTCTCTTAATCTTAAAGATATTTTAATATAATTAATATAAACAAGAGCTTTAACTCTTTGGCAGCAATTGCCATTAATTAAAAAAGATTCTTTATATGCTTAGGATGTCTTACCTAAAATTTTTAGAGAAGTATCCAAATCAGCAGTTATTGACACAACTCGTTCAGGACCAGAGCAGTCGGGGACCTGTAATGTTGAATTTCTATTAAAAACAGTTTCAAATTTTAACCAATAGTTATATTCTCTAACAATACTCAGAACTTTTTGTGTGTGTGTGTGTGTGGCAGGCAGAGCTATTTGACAATTTACAAAGAATTGTGAATTCAAAATTAATTTAATCTTCAGTTACTACTTTTTCTTTTTATTTGGCTTTACAACTTTTTCTAAGAGCAACTATTATTAACCTTGAAGGATTGGAGATTTTCAATTCTGTTTTGGTACATTAGATGATTTGGGATCTAGACACTGACAGATCCTCATCAAAGGAGAGGGGTCTCATCCTTTTTCTGTACTCAGCAAAATGCCATTCTCCTCCAAAAGGAGTAGTACTCAAGCACCTATGTGAGAAATTTAAACTAAGAGTCCAGAAAAAAGACGGGGGAATCAGGATTTGTGCCCAAGCTAGAGAGTCATGCATGCTAAACACTACACCATAAGACACCTCTCATTCAAGGATATATTATTGATTAAATATATAATATAATTCATAGGTAAGAAAGCATAACTAATAATTTGTTATGCTAGTAAATCTATGAAAATGCAGAGGGAGAGGTACTAGTCTAATAAAAATTATTTATTTTTGTTACACAATTGATCAAGCAAGATTTAAATTTCATAATTTAATATAATTAATATTATGTAGAATGGAGCCCTTTTTAAGCTGGAAAATCAGTGAAAAAATTTGCCTTATATGAATGTGAATACAAAGTATGAATTTGATATTCCTTCAATTCTTTATTTTAAAAACAGTTGAAGGCATAAGGGGGAAGACTCAGTAGAGGGGATATACTTAGGATTCAATGTATTCTGGGTTTATACACATACATCCACTTCCTGCACTAACTTTTTTTTTAAATGGAAAAATGAAGACAGCCTTCCTCTAGGAACCTAAGTAGTAGAATGAAAGACTAAAAAATAATTTACCTGAACAGTAGCATTGAAATCGGATCTCAATCTGCTAATATTCTTTCCTCCTTTGCCTATTATTGACCCAGCAACCTGCAAATAAATTTTTTGAAAAATTATTATATATTAAAATTTAGATTATATTCTAGAATAAATAGAACAATTATTTTGCATCCAAATAGATTGCAACAATTTCAAATATTTAATAAGGGTTAATTATTCTTTGAGTAAATAAAAAGAAAGAGGTCAGGTTATATGTAATAAATAAGTTTTTAAATTTTGAGATCTCAAAAAAAGTTAACATGAGTTAATTTTCAAATCAGAGAGTAAAAATAAAAAATATAATTAATGTTAATTTCATAAAGACAAAATAAGTATTACAGACTTAAGATAGACATTCCACAAGAGGCCACAAAATCATTATCGATAGATAAGTATATTGTCCATTTATGAAATATATAACTTGTGCTTTATTCTTGTTTTAAATTATGAGCTACTAATAGGTTTTTAACGAACTACTTCTTGCAGCATTAATGACTACCTTTAAAGGGTAATAGGTTTGACATATCTCTAAAAACGTTTGGATATATCAACACAAAAATAGATATATCTACAATCGTATGTGAAACAGTGCTTCATTTTATACTTTTTAAGCCACATTAAGACATGAACCCCTATTTGATCATTGGCCAGACATTCTATACATAAAGTATTACAAAGATTTTCTCAATTAACATTTTAAGTCCCAGGTCTGGTACTGCCAGTATGGGCCTTCATAAGTGACTGCATTTGGTCATTGTGGTGAACTACCTACCTTAAATGCTAGATCGATAGGGAAAAATTTCTGACACAGCAAGATCAGGTCTCACACGGAGAAGAGGCTGAACAAGTCTGGCTATGGATCAGAAAATAAGGGTTGTTCCATCAAGGCTTAAAACTTGTATTGTTAAAATAATAACTGTAAATTATTATTAAAATTTGCAATTAGTATTAGTGTTTTATTGTTCAATTGGAAGTTTCCAACATATTGATAAAAGGAAACACAAATGTTTTACTTAAGAAATTACTAAAAACTGTTTATCTTATGTTTTAATACTTATTAATACAAGAATTTTTTTAGTTTAAAGTATGAAAAGTAAATTGTTTTATTTTCTAATTTTGTATTTTACTGTTTGAAATATGAAATTATTTAATTAAAATTAAAAATAGGTAATGGCTATTTATGATAATTACTTTATACTACAAACTTTTAAATTTCTCGATAGTAGGCAGGGCAAGACTGAAACTAGCAAGGCCAGATGTAGGAATTCTATACAAATTCCAAAACCTCTATTAAATTTTTTAGCCAAATTTAACCATAAAGAAATACCTACAAATATATTGCTAAGAAAATAAATATNTATAAACAAATTTAAATACAAAATAATATACATTTTACAAGCGTGATACAAACAAAAGTTTAATAAATCAGAAAATGTAACTAATGAATTATTCATCAATAACTTATGACATATGCCCATGATTATAAAAGAATTGTTTTAAATAAGAAAAGGAATCTGAAGACTTTACAGGTAAATTAATAGATCTTAGTACTGGCTTTTATCATTGTGCTGTTTTATTTTCTTTTAATGGATGAAACTCTATCTTCCTAAAAGAAGTATTTTCTTTCCAGAAATCAAATGTAAGCTAACATCTAACAGTAAGTAAGGTTATAAAGAAAGTTGTATCTTATTCAATAGCTAATACTCAAGAATTTTAGAAAATACACAACTATATGCATTAAGAGATATATTACAGAGCTTTTTCTTTCATTAAGAGTGTCACTAAAATATCATTATTCTGGAACCCAATCTTGGAAGCTCCAATTAGGTTACTCACTTTTTAACTGCTAAATTGAATTAAAAAATTATTCTTTGTGTCCGTATTGGCATAAAGGCTTTTAAATAATGAAACACGTGAAAAAGGACCTTCTTTATGTGGTGAAATGTTTAAAAAGGAATTCTTCTTCAAAAGTACACAACAAAAATATAATAATTACCTTAGAGGGTATAAGTAAGCGAAGAGATGGTTCCTCAGAAGTTCTGCTCCTTTTAAGTCCACCTCTACTACTGTTCATGTCAGAATTTCGTTTCATACCTGGTGACTCTGAAATTTAGTAGCAAATAAGTAACTTAATAAAAAATATTGACTTATAATAAATAAAGGAAATTAAACCAATGATACTTTTATATGTACTGCTTAAAATTTCAAACAAAAGCAGAACTATCCTAAGAATCCTATTCTACTAAAAAAAATATGTGATTATTTAGAATTTTAAAATTCATTCAGCATTAAAGGTATAACAGAAATAATTCTCTGTCAATGATCTCTCAGTGCTTAACTAAATAAGTATGAAGCAGATCGTTTTCCACTATTCACTGTCCCTCAATACTCTACATGACAGTGAACCTGGTATAAAGAACTTTTTCAAATAATTCCTAGGCCCAAGAAAGATACAAGGAAGAGTAACTCCAAAATATCCCCCCCCCCCCCAGAAACTCTTTACTAGCATCTCATAAGCTTTCTGAAAATAAGGGGTTATATAAGTACACAAATGCATACCCATCGTAGCATACAAGACACTACCAAGATCTGACAGGGATAACATATTAAACAGGACTCTTAAACTATCTATCTCAAAAGAGGGTTTGGTTTGCAAAAACTTCCAATACATTAGTATCCTACCAATAATGGAATATGAAAAGAAAAAAAATCCACCCCAAGACGAGATAGATGTATTTTCTACTACCCATTGTATATTACCCAGGATCTCACAGAAACAAACAATCTTAAGGAAGATCAAGTAACTGATGAAGGGCTATCAGCATGCCACAAAAGCAAAGATGGGCCCCTGAACAAAGTCAGTAGTAACTAATATCATCCCTCACCCTTTCACAAGTCAATAATTTTTGCTCATTATCAAACTTTAATAATACTTTTATTAAAACTCATATGGCATAGAGATATCAAAATGATAAAAAGAACATTATTATATTTTATTAAGATGGTTCTTCGTTTGGCCACTATATTAAGTCCAACAATTGTTACTTGAACATGGAACTACGTTCACCTCTATTACCTATCCATAATATACAAAATTGGACTGCCAGGAAATGGGTATAGGATCTTTAAGGGAAGTATGAAATTGTCTTAATTTATTATTAGTGTAGAGGCCAAAATCTGCAGATTAGACTTTTTTTATTTTATCTGTAAGGAAAGGAATGTAGGGTAGAGAGTAACAAAGAGGTGTAGGAGTAGGTGAGGGGAGGGAAGAGGAAGACATGGTTGGACTGAGGATGAGAAAATTTAGATATTAGGTTGTTAATTAGGGGAGAGAGAAAACCATTTTGGGAAAGAATTTTGTTGTTATTTATAGAGGTAGTCTAGTGAAAGGAAGTATAAGAAGTTTATAGTCGGTAAAAGGGATGAGTGAAACGCTGACTAATTTATCATGATTAATGGTTAGTAAGATTTAACTATTATACAACAAAGTTAAAGGTGACATTACTGTTGGCACATATATAGTAAACTGAGACACAGACTAAACATTTGGATGATAAGGTTCTTTCCCATCCTTATTTTAGATCATAATAAATATTTGCAGTCAGTATTTAATAGTTTAACATGGTGGGAAAAAAATATTTTCCTATATTATAATAATAAATAAAAAAAGATTTTGAGTGTATATCTACACGACATACCCGTGTTTCCACTATGCCCGTCAGTCTGTGCCATTTAAGGGGATTTCAGATTCTTTATTCTAGAAAAAATTAATAAAAACTAATAAAAAAAGTCATAATTTCAAAAAGTTTAATTTATATGTTCATTAAATTGATAGTTATAGATTATTTGAATTTGAGTAAAGAATTAGTTTGATTCATATATTACTGCAATAAATTTTTAATTTGGAGTGTGATGCAGNAAAAAAAAAAAACTTTAATAAAGCATTATCCATAATTAAATCAACATTTTATTTAAATAAAATAAAGCAACATTTTATGAACAACAAAGAATTTAATAATCTGAAACTACTGTTTGTCTTGTTCTAGTTTTCTGTTGGTTAACTATTTTACTTGAGACTAACATCTCTTTCCATAACCTAAGACATTATTGGATTGTTCTGCCGAAAATATAACTTTTAGAGCCAGACTGAGAAATAAACATCCCACCTATCCAAAAAAAAAGCTAAGATTCTTCGTACGTCTAATAAAATACCCTTCAAGCGACAAGTATTTTCATTCGTTCCCGATTTTTCCATTTGATATCAAAAGACAAGTATTGACATTCTAAAATGAATGTTTAAACAATTATAGTATTAGATATCACATAATAAGCCAAACTATGCATCTTCAACATGATCAACTACAGATGGCCTTAAGTAATTACTTCTAATCAGGGAGATGGGGGACGAACAACAGATTAACCAGATTTTATAATAGTATTAAAAACATTTCTACCATCAAATAAAACTACATAAGGATGGGAATATCATTCAAGTATAAAAATTCTGTTTCAAATCAAATTATGCAAAAATATTATTGTTACTGTTTAGAGGTACTTAATTAAAAGTAATAATTGAAAAAAAATTTTTAAATACTTACATATAAGTATGAAAATCAAGATATTAAAACTAGTATTACTACTCAAGTAAAGTTTTATATATTTCATGTATAAATATATTAGGTGTGTATGACACCATTAGCAAATTCTTCATATAATTATACAAAAGAATATATTGAAAATAGTTAAAGTAAACAATCTAATGATGCATATAAAAAAGAATCGAAATTTTACCATAGATAAAAAACAGCACACTATCGCACAATAGCTCATTTTATTTATCATTTCTACATATTCGTTTAGTACTCTACACTAAAAGACAATAAAAAACAATTTAATTTAGAAATCTAATTTTGCATTTACCAAATGCTCTTTATCTGTAGATAGTTGCAAATAATTAATTATCTTATGCCTAAGTCTTAGTCTGAAGAACTTCAAATTGATTAATTTTAAAGAAAATTTTTTTTTCCATACTCCTTTAGAAATATAAATATTAAACCTATTTTAAAACTTAGTAATGAATTTAATAGGGTTCAGTCAAGGTTGATCCAAAAAGATAAAATTTTTATAACACGTATTTTATATTACCTACCGATGTTTATTACCTTGACCAAAGCCCAACAACTTCACTACTAATAATCTCTACAGTAAAAAACTCTCCATTTGAACCTATTCTAAAAATTTCCTTAACATCATCCTTTTGGAAAGAATTGAACGAGCTGAAATTAAAAAATCAATTTGCTGTAGATAAATAGCTCAACAAAGCAGATTTCTCATATTTCAATAAATGGTTAGAAAAAAAGTAAATAATAAAATTTTTCTAATTTTATTTTTAAATCGTCTAGAATGAAGGTTATTTTTATATTACCTGTTTCTACTATGTCCAGTCATTTTATAAATTGTAAATAAATATTTGATTATATATCATAAATCAAAAGTGATCAAATTAATTTTTACCTTTAAAATTAGAGGATTATGAAAAATATATATACAGAGAAAGAAGACTAATTAGTTAATTTTTAAAACATCAAGAGGAATGTTCATACGAAATATTTAAGCCTGCAGCAAAAATATTGGCTAATTTCTCAAGTGTAGGCATGGCTTATATAAAAATAACAAAATAAGGTATACATAATTAAAATATTTATTCAAGTACATAGTCTCAAAACATAAAATATGTTTGGTTAAAAGAAAGGATTTAAGAAAGATAAAACCTGATAAGAAACAGTTTATCTGTCATTAACCACATATAGAAATAAACTTCAAAAAATGTGTGTGTTCATATATATAAAGAACAAAAAGGTTAATTTTGCAATGTTTTTTTTTTTTTTTTTTTAGTTTCTTAATAAAAGAATTCCACAATAGTGAAACTAAACATTAATCTGATCCAAAAGTTAGCTTTATAAAAACCTTCTTAAAGAGGTTTGGTGAGTAAATCATTGGAAAATGGCAAGAAGCTAACAAAAATCCGAGATATAAGTGTATAGATATTGAATTTAATTATGAGCATGTGAGCATATTAGCCAAGTGCAGAAGTACATCAAACTTGAAAGGAAATATCTGAAATCTTGAAGTACTTATGTTGTCAGGAATAGTAATAAGTAATTAACTAACATTTGATTAAGTTTAGGCCTAAGCTGAACCCCGAGATTCATACAGTATGGAACAACCAATTTTAACATCCATGCGGTGATATATTTAAGCCAAGTGAACTTCCACCAACCACAAAGTTTCTTAAAAGGATGGGTCTTACTCAAATTTCTGTAATATTAAAATACGTATCACAATATAAAGTTAGAACTCTATAAAAATTCAATGACTATTTTAATTAGGTAATCTTGCCCTACAGTACGAATCACCAAAAACCAAGATTTATTTTAGATAGATAAACCTTTCAAGCAGGAAAATGAATTAGATAAAACTCTACATTTATTACAAATTTCTTAATTTAATTAGAGTAAGTTAGTAAATAACAAAATATCTATAAATAAATAACACAAGTTTACAATAGTTATTCACAACAATGTAGCCAACTAAAATACTAAAAATGTAACACTCAGTCCATTATACCAAATGAAAACAAATACCAGTTTGATAGATTATGATTTAGCTTTTATAAATGCATAACCCTTTAATAACCAACTGAAGTTTCAGAATTAAGCTAGAAAAAAATTAGACACTTAGTACACTTATAAATCCTACCATTAAATAAAGTTTTAGCTTTTCCCAAATGATTTTCGGTATTTTAAATACTAAGAGTCTGGAAATGTAAAACCGCTTTTAAGAAGGGTTATGGTTTTGATTCTGTAGGTAAATTATAACAGCACGACTAAAATAAAAGCATTCCAACATGATTATAATTTTATAACTCTATTAAATAAACTAATGCAACATTTAAAAAGAATTGGGTTAATATACAATGAAATACAAATTATTAATAGGTTTGATATAAAATATTAATCGCAAACAAAGTGGAAAAATATGTATATATAGCTTACAAATTACAATAATGAATTAAAAGCAGAGAAAAATTACAAGGCTCTCCGTAAGTATAGCCCACAAGGATGGCGGGTATATTAGGCGGGAAATAGCAAAAAATAAAAGGCAAAATACAAATAGAATCAAATAAAACTAACGGTACAATTTATTTTATTTTTTTTTAATAACTGAAATTTGAGGAAATACTTAAGTGTACAATGAATCCAAAGCAAACACTAGAACGTGCCTTTCAAGGGGAAGCGTCACAAACCGGGGATCAATTAAGTTATAAGTAAAAAGGAGGTGATGGGCAGAAAACTAACTCAGTAATTTAGCCACAATAAATTCATAGTACATAAGGGATTAAAAACTATTTACTCACATTGGTTTTGAAGATTAAGACCCACTCAGCACTAAAGAAACTGGAGCACACCCGTGAAGCGTCTCTACGCAAATAGGCCGACGAAATATGGCGACCGATCTGATAGCGGTGACGCCTCCTTAGTCAAGCAGACTCTATAACATTTCCTGCAATTAAAGCATATAATAAGTTAAATAACACAATTAAATAAAGACTTATTATTTTTATGTATATAATAATATTAAGTAAATTTTAAACTAAATTAAAAAAATACCGGTATGACTATATCTATGACTACTTAATCAGAATTTTTTTTTTAAATATGAAATTAATTATAAAAGTAAACAGATGTGGAATATGAAACTATGTTATTACTTAAATCTACAAGTATTCAATAAGTAGAGTTTACAAACAAATTTTAATTCGAAATTTATAAAATTAAATAATTACGTTAAGGGGGGGGGGGCAAATAATGCTAATTAATAGAGTTAGGCTTTTTATTTTTTAAGGGTAAAAATCTTCTCTAAAATTTCTTTAAGTTATATAATAACAGAGAACTTCACATGTAAAATTTGTGAAATGTGTAATGAACCATACAGTTATCACAATTATACTATAAGTTATTCAATTTATTTAATATCGAATATTAATAATTAAAAAGTTATTCAATTTTTGGAAAAATCTTAGCGTATGTACCTGGCGCTTAAAACCAAATCTTGGTTGATTATGTCACGTCGATATAGTAAAATAACGCGTTCTTTAAATTATAAGAATTTCGCAGTAAAAGAGTAATACTCCAGATGTTCCCGGTCCGGGCGGGCATAACTAATCACTTAAAAAGTATAGTCTAAATGTTGGTATAAGCCATGTTGAAGTTACGAAATGGATAACCTTGGCGCTTGATACATTATGGTCTATCCAAATTTTTATATATTAAATTCAATGTCAAATATGTAAGCCCTATTAAATACCTCCGTATATTTTTTTAAAAAATCATGCAGGTGCTGCGTCATCTAAGCAGATATCCAGTGTTTCATTGATGATGGGTATTAATTTACAAGCCAGAGACCGTTTATCAGGAATGTAAAATATATATTGCCCTTTAAGTTGGGTCTAGACAGACCGGAAAGGTTTAATAAAGCTAGCCCTCACCCAACGACTTCAAAGTTAGCGTTTTTCTTTTAAATGTTATAGAAGACAAATTCTAGAAGATTACATTTTTTATCTTTTAAATTTTTTAAACATTTTCGTAACTCCAATAACAGCCAAGATATTACGAATATAAATTTTAGTCTTACTCTTAAAGTTCCATTTTCTCATTCGATTTCAACCATAAATGTAATCATTCAAGGGCTGTTAAAACTACAAACAGTTTCAATATTTTAAAAAGAAGAGGGCCCGGCCAACACTCGAAACGAACGATCTTACTTGTTGAAAATTTTTTTCTCAAAAAACATAACAGAGCATTACATTAAATTACATTTTGCAACTATTCCAAACGCTTTTTGCAGCCAAACAGTAAAGAAGATATTTTGATTTTAAATTGTGATCAACGATTTCCAGTATCAAATTTCTTTCATTATTTTTATCATTTCAGACATTAGTACGCGGACAGACACACACACATTAATATACTTATATACATATATATNAAGTTTTATTTTAATATAAAATTGCTTTAACAATTTCAGTAAGTTATCTTTCATTTATGGTAGTTACTTTAAATTGGATAATTTGGCAGGTCTTGCTTGGAGAATTTTTTATAAGGCTTCTTCTCTTTAAAATGTTTATTTGACAATTTTAAATAATAAATTGCCATTTAAAATGAACAAATGTCTAACAAATTAATTTATTTGTGTGATGATTCTTAGTGAGATTTAGTCAGGATGCGGTATTCAGGTATGAAGGAAAATAAAATATAATTTAAACGTAAATTAATTGCAATAAAGTACAATGTAAGTTGAAATGATAGGATTAGAAATATTACTTTCTTCTCCTAACACCTTAATACCAAGAGACAATCTTACTTAGAATAAATATGAAACCTAAAGTGATTTCATATGTGAAAGATCGTAATCAACAATTTTTGTTGTATCTGTTAAATTATACAAAGTGAGAATGGATCCAGTAGGGTTGAATAAACTAATATTTTATAAAATAGGCAACTAAATTTGTAGAGTAGGTTTGCCAGTTGTCACTTATTCATGGAAATACTTACTACAGTGAAGGTTCTTGTATATGTATATGTGTGTATAGGAAAGATGTCCTGAAAAGAGAGAGACATTGTGGAGAAAAGGAAAATTTGGGTATCTAATGTAACTATGAAAAGCTTATAACTTCAGAAAAAACATAATTAAGCTTGATGAGTATAATTATGGAATGGTAGAAAAACTTAGTGCTAAAAAATAAGGAGAAACTTGTCTTTAGATAATTATCAGGTTTTTTTTTGCCACCACTAAGTGTCATGAAATGTAGAACTTCTACAGGTTGGCACTCAATGAAATTGCATTGTATCAGCCACACTTTAATTTCTCGAGCCTGTTTAAGTGCTAGACTCGATGCTTGCTTGACCCGATGGGAACATCTTAGTTAAGCTAGTGCCTCAGGAAAAATATCTACAATCTTTTAATTAATCTAGTAATATTCCCATTGAATTGTTTCTAATTAAAACTTGACAAAGAAAATACACAGAAATATCTTACATTTTACTTTTTACTCATATTTTGTTCGTATAATAATATAATATAGTAAGACTGATAGCTAAGCGAGGTATTTGGAAAAGCTGTAGGGATTTCGCAACCAGAGCTCTATTTAATAACTTTTTTGTTATATAGTATTTTTAAGAACAGTCTTATTATGAAAGATACTTAAAAATGGAATTTCGAGTGGTTGGGAAGGTAAATTTATTTGTAAAATATATAAACCAAATTCGGTATTTCGGTTTTAATTGCTATCCATTGGTTAATTTATTTACTTTTTTTTTCCTGTGCGGCTGACTTTTCGTTTTAATATTTGGGCTGAAAAATCAAATTAGGCATTTGTCCTTCCTTACGCTCATATTTTATATTTCTTCGGCAAAGAAGCTTTTAGAGAGGCAACTAAAGGACACTATCGATTAAGGCTCAAGTCGATATAATTATAATATGTGATTTCAATGTGATTATGGTTATTATTACAAATACACTGAAGTTTTTTTTGTTTTTTTTTAAATAAAAAAAAATATTATGTTTATTATGATTATCAATTTACGGTACAGTTACATTCTGATGAATTTTACATAGTTGGGGGGGCGCATACTTTTTTTTTACGGCGCATACTCTAAGTTATGGATCACATACTCATCTGTTGCTCTCTAGTTCGTGAGTGCGTGGGACAACTTACTTGAAGTTGCAGACTTGTTCTGAACCTACTTTCCCCCTCCAACTCGAAACTATGGTTTCTTGACGGCTACTACCCTCGGTGTATTTTTTCTGTTTAAAAGAAAAACACAAAAAATAAAAATAACAGCCATTTGTGATTTAACTGCCGCCAAGAAAAGATGGGCAGCGCCAGCTCTAAGTTCCGAAAATACATACAGAATGGCGACGAATTCGCTGCTATGCAGGTTGGATTTAATTTTTTCCCCACTCTTTCAGGCCCCCCTCCTCCTTCTCCTAAAACACCTGTAGCAAGTATCATGTAATTATTTCCCTCCCAAATAACTATAAAAACGTTCAATACTTATTATAAAATGTTAAGATTCTCAGGGTGCTTATTACCTAAGTTAAAAAGAAACAATTTTATTTATAATAGGCGAATTAACTCAGCATAAGGTCTTCTCTCCAATATTCTCTTGAATTATTACTTTGTATTTTCGTCCCCCATTTGATCTCTGTAATATCTTATTCTTTTTCTGAAAAGTTATTATTTTTATTATAATGTTTGCCACAAATTTTAATAAAATTTTTTTATGGCAACCAATCCTGTTGTGTTTAATGTATCTAAAGAAAATTCATTAATTTATTCTAAAAGGGTTCTAGGGAATACTATTTTACTAATCATATTCTTGTCTTCAAATGTCAATAGAAATTTGTGATCATATAGTTTTACGAGAAAGTAATGTCATGTGAGTGAGAACACCAGGTTTTCACCATGTCATGTAGAGTTGTAAGCCTGACCAGTGTTTTTGATTAACTGGTAATTAAAGTTTAAACTTATGCTTTTAATATCAAAATAACTGTAAATTTCATTTTCAAGTAGTAATTGGAAGTACTGCACTCCAGAAAATTAATTTGTTTTTTCTTTTTCACCATATGTTGTGTTTCACAAGTAAATATTTTATTTCAGCAAAATAATTGTACTGTTACGGTAGTTCTAGCAAATAATAAACCAATAACTAGTCCATTATGAATGTATATCTTTATTTATGCATGTGAGAGGTGTACATTATGCTTAATTGATGAAAGTATCCAATATCAAATCAAATACTGGAAATGCTTTCTTTAGAATTATCCAGTCCTCATCTAGTAAACAATTCAAACAAGAGTGCATTTGTGTGTGCGCATATGCATGCTAACTCAAGTCAAAAAGATTTGGAATATTCCAATTTGAAAGTTCTGTGTACAGAAGAGATGTTTCACTACAATTGGTTAAAAAAGTTTTATTTTAATATAAAATTGCTTTAACAATTCCAGTAAGTTATCTTTCATTTATGGTAGTTACTTTAAATTGGATAATTTGGCAGGTCTTGCTTGGAGAATTTTTCATAAGGCTTCTTCTCTTTAAAATGTTTATTTGACAATTTTAAATAATAAATTGCCTTTTAAAATGAATAAATGTCTAACAAATTCATTTATTTGTGTGATGATTCTTAGTGAGATTTAGTCAGGATGCGGTATTCAGGTATGAAGGAAAATAAAATATAATTTAAACGTAAATTAATTGCAATAAAGTACAATGTAAGTTGAAATGATAGGATTAGAAATATTACTTTCTTCTCCTAACACCTTAATACCAAGAGACAATCTTACTTAGAATAAATATGAAACCTAAAGTGATTTCATATGTGAAAGATCGTAATCAACAATTTTTGTTGTATCTGTTAAATTATACAAAGTGAGAATGGATCCAGTAGGGTTGAATAAACTAATATTTTATAAAATAGGCAACTAAATTTGTAGAGTAGGTTTGCCAGTTGTCACTTATTCATGGAAATACTTACTACAGTGAAGGTTCTTGTATATGTATATGTGTGTATAGGAAAGATGTCCTGAAAAGAGAGAGACATTGTGGAGAAAAGGAAAATTTGGGTATCTAATGTAACTATGAAAAGCTTATAACTTCAGAAAAAACATAATTAAGCTTGATGAGTATAATTATGGAATGGTAGAAAAACTTAGTGCTAAAAAATAAGGAGAAACTTGTCTTTAGATAATTATCAGGTTTTTTTTTTGCCACCACTAAGTGTCATGAAATGTAGAACTTCTACAGGTTGGCACTCAATGAAATTGCATTGTATCAGCCACACTTTAATTTCTCGAGCCTGTTTAAGTGCTAGACTCGATGCTTGCTTGACCCGATGGGAACATCTTAGTTAAGCTAGTGCCTCAGGAAAAATATCTACAATCTTTTAATTAATCTAGTAATATTCCCATTGAATTGTTTCTAATTAAAACTTGACAAAGAAAATACACAGAAATATCTTACATTTTACTTTTTACTCATATTTTGTTCGTATAATAATATAATATAGTAAATCAAATTAGTCTACTGTAATTGTATTTAGATATTTTAATTAAATATAACTCTGTTGATTTTTCTTTATAAAAACTGTATTTAAACTAATGGAATGTATAATAAAAGTTATATACGATTTTCTAACTACATTTGTATTTTATAACTTAAGGCAAAGTTTTAAAGATAATTGCTACATTGGGCAAAGGAAAGAGTGGTTTCCAACATTTTTTCATATGCTTGTCCTCAAATGTCTAACTAAACTAACTAACTAAATGTCTTCTTTCTTATATATTTTAAGTTGGAGACCAGTTTTAACACAACTTTTCAGGCTGTTTAAAAATAATTATTTACACTTCTATTACTAAGAAACTAACAATAACTAAGTTATCTAATTTATTTGGGCTTGATGTAGTATTAAAATTAAATTCTTGTGGATTACTAAATTTATATAAGATTGATTAATTCATATATTATAATTATTATTTTTTTTTCCAGATTCACCAGAGCTCTCCCGAGCTTCGCAAAAATCTGGATCCAAACTTAAGCTATGGGGAAAGTCATCACCACAATACAGCGCTTCATTATGCTGCACAGCATGGAATGAAACATCTTTTGCGGTAATCTTTATTTTTTTTAATGGCTATACATTTTTTCTAAAATATTTTGTACTAGTTTTATGAGAATGCAAGCAATTCAAATTTATTAGGCTATTTATTATTTTCATCTGATTATATGCATTCTTGTATTTTTATTATTATTGGTAGATATTATAATTAAAAATAAATTAGAACTGCAAAAATTATTTTTAACTGCAGATATTAATTAGTGTTTGATCAAAATTTATAAATAGATTCACACTCATTTAAAAGTAGGACATTATTAGTATGTCAACAGTGTCTTTTATCACAGTTACCATGGCTAAAAGCACACCAGATGTTAGCATTGTTGCCTACATAGTTTAAGATAGTTTTGTTACTTAAATAACTTTTAACATTTACATGTGTCACTAGGATTTTTCAAGAAGAAAATCCTTGACGAGGCAATCTTCTGGAAGAGAGATAAAACTGTCAGACCCGATGAACCTGTGAATTTACAAGCCCTTAGTAGCATCATTTCGTTATTAACAAAGCTAATAAAAAGTTCATGCACCCTAGCCTACCTTCAGAGGACCACATGAATTATTAGATTATATATGAATTAGACAATATAGGTTACATAGGGTAAACAATTTTGTCTTTCTGGGATTATAGCTGAACTCTGATTAAGATATTATTTGGGAGATCCTGTGTAGGATAATGGTTGCAAATGATTGGTACTTTGGTCTCTAACCACATACTTCAAGAGAGGAGTGCCCAGTTATTTACTCTTCTGAAACAGTGCAGAACCCTGGTCATACACTAATCAAACTAGACCTCATGGGACTTCAGCTTAGAATTTTTGGAAGAATTTTTGGTACATTCTTCATCAATCTGACCTCAGCTCTTGGGTGCAAACTCATGTTTCTTTATAATGATGCTGATGTGTGCATTTTTATAAGTAAAATTTGGTTTTGATAGACTGGTCATATGAAGTGGGTCGGTAAACCTAGGTTGTGCTGAGCTGATGGTGTGGCAAGTGATACTCATTGTATTCTAAGTTTTGGAATTGAAGAGTGACATGGTATTAGATATTCCAGGGGACCTTGCGTACTCTAAGAGTATAGTACCAACTAGGTAAAAAATCTCACTGGATTAGGATAATTGTCTGAAAACTTGGAAATAATTAAGGTTCCTTAACAAGTATTCAAAACTTTTCTCTCTCTCTTTTTTTTGCTCCCTATGTTAGATGAGCAACCAACTAAGCCTTTATTTTTTGTGTTTGTCTTGTTTAATTACTTCTCATGCCTAATGTCTATGTTCATGAATCTTGTCAAGTTCTTAACTTAACCAATTTTGATTTTTTTTTTTTTTTTCAAAATTCAGAATTGGGAGAAAGGAGGGAGTTTTCAAATTTGATTTTTCTGTCGTACTAGTTTAATAAAAATATGGTTTTTGGCATCAAAGGATCAACCGGGAAAAAAAATTCAGTAGAAGTTCACTAAAAATAAAACTAACCTCTACTATAATAGTTAATTTATAATTTTCATAGGATGTTCCTGACAGACCTTGGTGGTAACCCAAACAAAAAGAATGGTCATAATGAGACAGTGCTTCATTGTTCTTGTCTACTTGGTACTCACCGTACCTACTCTGCTCAGGAGAGGCGTGCCAGCTGTGTGACCCTCTTGCTACAATGGCGTGGGCCTCTCCTAAACAACGGTGAGAGGGAGAAGGTTGATGTGAATGCTCAAGACTATGTGAGTTTTTAATTTGGCATTTTTTTTTTTTTTACCAGTACCAGGAACTTTCAGTGTATAAAATGTATTTTTAAACTTAGTTCAAATTTAAATTTATATTTAAAGCAAAATAAACATAATTTATGATAAAAAAAAAAAAAAATTAAAGCCTTTTGTTCACATAGGCTTCCACGGTCCTCTGACATATTTACCAATCTTTCTTCCGGGTTCAATCGTGTCTTGGAGTTTTTAGTTGCCAAGCACAAGCTTTCTCTTTCTCCATTCAGCCCTGAAGAAGCCATCACACGATGTGCGAAAGCTTGGCACCTAAAAGACCCAGTTGAACCTGGAAGAAGTATTGGTAAATATAATTAAAGACTGTTAGAGAGGTATACTTATTCTTGTCTTAAAATTCAACTTGGGTTAATTGTCAAATTTTAATCATACTGTTAGTTGTGATACTTTTAAATAATTTTGTGTGTCTCTTAACATTTTAACAATTAAACAATTTTTTTCTGACTCAGCACAATGGGTTGTTCAGTTTTCATACAGGGAGGAGTAAAGTAAGTTAATTTTTTCATTGTTCACCTGATGTTTCCTAAATTTACATCCTAAAACTTCTTTGTAACAGTGTATATATTTTTAATATATCCTTGTCCATTATAAAATGACTATGCTAAGGCAGAAGTCATGTTCATTAGTCAGCTTATAAGAATTTAACTCTTTTTGTGGGGCCATTTCTGCTGAGGTCAAAATATTGAAGTGACCAATGTTATGGATGGAAGTAAATTACTTTCAGTGAATCAGATAATTAATAAAATCAATTGTTATAATGTAAGTTTATATCATTTTAGTAATGACAACTAAGGTGTCAGAAAACAGTGTACCATTTACACTTATTTTAGGGTTCTATCAAGAAATTTGGTTCTGCATGAATCTTAAAGGTATATACATTCTTATTGACTTTATTGATGTTTCATTTTAAGCCCTGATGTTGACTTACATTGTTAGCTAAAACATCGATATCAATGAATTAAATAAAAATCATTTTTTAAAATAATACATCAATTTTTTTGTCACATTTATTTTACACACTGGCTGAAACCCTGCCCATTTTCTATGTAAATTTACTGGTCTATGTTTTTTCTCCAGTTAAAAAATTTATGTATATTTTTAAGTCTGTATGACAGTAATATGAAATCAGGTTTAATTTAATTTTCTTTGTTTTCAGAATGGCAACACAGCTCTTCACGTCGCTGCTAGTAATGGACTTTATCGTTGTGCTCAATTATTGGTCAGTGCTGGTGCAAATTTGTTTGCTGAAAACAATGAGAAGTTAACTCCCTGTGATGTTGCGATGAAGCTGGAGCATCATGCGATCGCTCGGATGTTAGAGGCTAAAATGGTTTTTGTATGTCTTCTACTTTTTCTTCAGTTGTTTTAATCAGGATAAAAATAACTATTTATGATCAACAGATCTTTACTCTAAACCCATATGCAGTCCCATAAAAATCTTCTGTTTTTTATTTCACTCTTTGTGTTAGACCAATAAGTCCTATTCATCAGTTTCTGTAAATTGTTAACCATTAAAACATTGTCTAAATTAAAATCTATATGTAACTTATTCAATAAAATGGGGAACATTAAAGGAATAAATGGAAAAAAGATTTTATATAATTCAACAATACTTGAACAATTTAATATAATTTTCTTAAAACTTGTTACATATGTTTTTTCATACACAACACTAATTATATAAATTAAAAACAAAGCAGAACTGTAAATTAAACATTAAACAATCATCAATCAATAAGTTTATATAAACATCAAACGCACTCATTCAACACTTGCTGTAAACCTTAAACTGTACCTTACTTGTTCCTCCCATATCTATCGATATAGGATTATCGACATACTCGCAACAATATCAATGATATTTAAAATTTTGTTGTTTAATTAAAATTAATAAATTATAAAATCCAATAACTATGTTTATTTATTTATTGATTTATTTAAAATAAAAAATACGTAATTAGTATAAAATCTCTCATCTGCTTGGGGCAAATCACCAGGTTGATGAATAATTTAATTACCTATCGAATTCTCTGTAATCTTCTCAAGAAGGCAATTGTATTCCTGACCTACATCTATAATAACTACCCACTTTCCACACCTCTGGAAATATACCTGATTATATATTTTCCTAATTATATAATCCGACAAGTACCTAATTACCTAATACCTAAGTAATACTACTTCCCAAACCTAGAAAACCACCACATAACCTTATGTCCAATAAGTCTCTTACTATATTTTCTAAGATTTTCAAGAAAATTATGTTTAAACAGATGATGCCTTCCATTGAACTCTTCAATATACTCCCAAATCATCTCTTAGGCTTCCGAAGTAAGCATTCTACTGTCCAGTAAGTGTTTTGTGTTGTAGACTATCCAAATTTCCTTTTCCCTTTAGTGCAAAGAGTACTGCCCAGGTGCTTTTTTGGATGTTTCTCATGCATTCGATAGTCGGGCACAGTGGTCTTTCGTTTAAACTGAAATCCCTAATAACACTTACCTAATCCTTAAATATACTTATTTTACTGTTTTTTTTTAGGGTTCGGCAAGGATTAGCTTACTCCGATTTCCACTATAAAAATTCCAATGTTAATAATTGTTGTCCTGGACCTTTAGGACCTTGAACTTATCCCGAATTTTATTGTATATATGGCTAAATGTTAATTTCCATGTGCAATGATTTAAAAGTCTGTAGATAGGCATTTGAAGTTTTTATTGTTAAAATTATTAAAATATTGCAAACAATTTATAAATCTTAGATAAGTAAATTTTAGAGTAATTTACTTATCTAATTTTTTTAGCAGAATGTCCTTTGAAATATTTAACAAAACTCAATATTGATTTTATTTAGACTATAACAACTAATTTATAGTTTACTTCTGTGGAAAAAATAATTAAAGAACTAAATTTTTATTAATTTGTCAGTGAAAATTAAATGTCACTGGATCCTTGTAGGTCTCCTCCCCAATAACTCATTACAGGAAAATTTAACTATATCGACTTATGAAATTTATGGATATAAGTAATCATGTTACTTTTTTTTTCTTGGCTTAGTGAAGTAGAGAAAAATATTTAGCTTAGCTGTTAGTAGGCTTTTAAAATATCAGTTCCTATCACCTTATGGTTGACTTCTTTCTTTGATTTTTAAAATTATATTCCAGGCAGATGAAGAGGGAGATGTTAATGAAGCAGATGTTGGCGGGAGTTCAGAAGAAGAGTCGTACTCTGGTTTGCGGAGCCAAGATCTCCAGGAAGCCAAAGACCAGCTTCTGGTTGAAACCTCAGATATGCTGAACATCCCACTTTTTACAGCAGAAGCTCTCCTTAGAGACAATGGTGAGAAGTAATCTGTGGTAATATTATTTCCAGAATTAAGTGCTGAGCAAACTGTTGTCACAACATCAGTCTTATGTCTCATATTATAAGTAAACCTTGTTCAAATCTTTGATTATTTGCTTTTAAAAATTAGGGAAAGAAATTTTTAGGTTCTATAATCAAGTCATCGCTTAAATTCAAATACTCATTCGGTTATGAAAATGTAGTTATTTATGAAGAGAGGATTGTCAGGAATTCAGTATAATTCCTAATAATTCTAATTCTAATTAATGTCAGACCGAATTCCTGATAATCCTCCCTTCATAATGCTTGACGATCAACAATTTATCTCCAAAATATAGTTATTTATTTTTGATACCTATGAAAATTAAAGTTATACCCAAAATACCAAAATATCCTAAAAATAATGAGGTTCAAAAGAAAAAGTATTTTTGAAACAAGAATATGTTAAAAGAATGGGCTTAACTAACAGCCTTATAGGAATAGCCATTATTTATTTTTATTTTTAAGTAGTCTTACAACTTAAAACAGTTGAAAAGTCAATCATAATAAGGGAAATATTGTCAGGTACTAATTAAAATCTTAAATAAAAATTTAAAAAAGTTTATAACAGGTTTTTTTTTAAAATTGACATTACAGATAGAAGCTTTAATGTCTTATTAATTAGTAAATACATTATAGGAATTTGTGAATAGGAGCACTGAACTGTTAAAATAATTATTTATTGGTATAGAATGGTCGAGAGAGACTCTCCTAGAAAAGTGGATGAAAGACCCAGAGGCATGCTGCCAAAGAGCTGGAGTTCCCTATCCAAACAGCAACCCTGCTCCAATTGAAAAGACTCCGGAGTCAGAAAATGAAGAGGACTCATTGGTAAGTCTGTGTGGCATGATTCACATTGATATCGGTTGGACAGAGAAATTTTGAGAAAAGTATCCCTAACAAAGAATAAATCAATATTTATAACGGTAGGTAAAAAATTAATTATAATTACTTCATGCAATAATAAAACATTAGTAAGTTGGGGTTTGCATTTTGCATTTTAGGCAAAATTTTAATCTGTATCAGTTAAAAGTTACAGAAGAACCTAAGCCCCCCCAAAAAATTGTTTTTATTGGCCTATATCTCTATTTAGGGTTGAATTATCTGTGAACAAATCCTCCCCTATCATCTCTATTTTCCATTATTAAAAAACAAACAAAACCAATGTCTTGGATATTCAAATTTTCTGCAGTTTCAACCAGAAGCTCATCTTTGGCTTTCTTGAGATTTTGACGTTGCAGAACAAAGTACATCTAAAATTTGTATTTTATTACTAATAAAAGCTGACTTCCAATAAATTAGTATAGAATTCAAATTATAAATTAGTTGTACAATTTTTTTTCTAAAAGCCTAAACTTGACACCTTGTATCTTTTTGTATATTTCAATTTCAAGTTAAAATACTTAAGTTAAAACTTAATCAATTAAAATTAATTACTATATGGTTACTTTAGTATTTTTGCTTGAAGAGAGTACAGTTTATGACATTTATATTGCAGAACTTGCCTTACAATTTTAAATCACAACAGTACTATACATTTCACCCATAGTTCATTCATAGTTAATAACTATTTATTAAATTAGCAACTAATAAAAAATAAAGAAGTATATCAATATCAGAGACAAGACCAAAAAAAAAAGAAAAAAAGGTAAAAAATAAGTATCCTTTACTTTGAACAATCATAATTGTCTTAATAATGATAATAATAATGTGTGTATTTGTTATATTTAGATGATGAAGTACATTATAAGAATATAATAATAATAATCCAAAGTTACATTAGCAAATTTCCCATATTTTATTACAAATGAATATAAGTAATAGTAAATGACAAAATTTATTTTAGAAACTGCAGAAGACAATGAGTGTTAAAGTTAAGATTGCTAAGTATTGCTCTAAAGTGGCCAGGAAGGAAGAATAAAGCAAGTGTTTAGCCATTGAAGTTACAGTTAAATCCCCTTATTATAAATTGTTATTCCTAAAAATGTCATGGACATAGATGTCAGAAAATTATGTTTTACATTTATTATATTCTTTAAATTTGTTAATAACTCAAATAACAACAAATATATTAGATTATAAATTATTTTCTTCCCACTAACCTCCCAATCCTTCACCCGATTTCAAACAAAAATTAATTCTTTCAAGGATTTGCCAAAATATCGAATTTGGATTCTATATTTAAACATAAGGAGCCTGCCCAATTTTCAAAATTACATTCTTAAATATTTTCCTTCATATGTTTTTTTTTCTCTAATTGTTGGAAAATTATATTTTACACATATTATGTTCTTATTGATTTGTATCTAACAGTAATGAGGATATTGACAATTTTTCAATTAGATCTTTGACAAAACCTCTCCTTTGACTTATTTTTGCTTTAACAATCTTATCTAATGGTTTGAAAAACAAACAAGCTTAAATGCTGAATTCGGTTTCTCTATTTTTAAAATTGGAGATGCTGGAATTTCTACAAAAAAAAAAAAATATGCATATATGCGCTCACCCACACGCATGAATATTTTTGAAGAGACCATATTTTTGCTTCTGCACTATAGTATCAGAGAAGATCTATTGAAGTTTTCAAATGAGTCAATTTAATTTAATTATGGAAAATGTCTGAAAAAATAAAATGATCCTGTAATAATGTAATGTGACTAATAAACAATGCGAGAGAAACTAAGTTCATAAAAAAAAGTATAATATAATAATATCAATGAATTATATCACATATAAATTTGTAGGATTACAAACTGTTACTAGTGAATAAATAATGAATTTAAGCACACTGTTACTAATTTTAATAATTGATTAGGAAATATTTAAACACCAAAAATTAATTATTTCTAATTCACTTTAATAAGAAAAATTATTGAGGAAATGAGTACAGAGATTAACTTTAGAAGTAAAATGTTTTTTTAGATTATTTATAACTAGAGGGTAATTCCATTTGAAAAGAGTTGTGGAGTGTTTTTATTTTTGCATTGTTTAGGTCCATTGGAAAGCATGCATAAATTCTGTTTTTTGTGCTGGAATTTTTTTACTAATTAGTTTCCAGAGGTATTGAACTTATTCTGAGAAAGAAAATTGTGATCTATTCTGTGAGCAGTTAAAGCATTCATAATTATGCATGATTATAAATGTGCTCATTTCTTCAAAGATTAAATATATATATATATCTGATGCAAGCATTCATTACTCTTTGTAAATGTGAATTTTGCTCTTCAGTAATACCTATATATTTTTGAAATTCATATTTCAAATGAGGAAAAATAAATATGGAAATTATGATTTTGCAAGTAGTGGTTGTTGTAGGGCCCATAGAGAGTGTGTTTTAGTAGTAGCAGTAGTGGTCATAAATTTATAATTAATATAATAATGANTATTTACTAATTGCTTAGGTAACCTCATGAGCAAGAGTGCCATCACATTTTAAATTTAATTATAACAATTTCTAAAGAAATATTTACACTATAAAAAATACAAAATTGTATTTTTCTTCAATTTCAAAATAAAAATTAAAGGGAGGTGCTCTTTCTCGTTAATTAAACTCTGAAAATAATAACTTCCTGTATTTTTCAGCATTTTAAATAGTTAAAGAGGATCATATAGCCACTGCCTTTCAACACTTCCACTAGTTCATATGTAAAGTAGGCTTTTCAAATGCAGGGTTCTGGAACTTGAGAAACAGCTATGAAGTGGAATGTGTCCTCAGGCTCACACAAGATGCCGAGGGAGCAGTTAATATTTTTATCTCTGATCCTAGGCTTGCAGTTCAGTTTAAGCATCTCCTATTCTTAACCTTATTAAGGCTATTCTTATCATTTATATAAGACAGAGCTTCCTGGTCAAGTTAAGCTCTTTGTAGAGACAATGAAACTGCCCTCAAGACTAGGCTCATTTGCCAATCTTTTCTCTATCGATTCTAAGTTTGTAAGCATTTGCCCATTTATATGTTCTTTATCTGTACCCAAGAACTCTTCAAGAGGAACATTTATCTGCATAAATATTTCTATCAAACCCCAATACAAATAAATTTTATTATTACTTATTTTTTCTATCAGTTAATTAGTAATTTTCTTTTCAGAATTCACAGCTTTCAGTATGTATTTGAGATGTAGAGATATGGCACAAATGTCTAATAGTTGTGTTTTGTGCTTTTAAAAGTATAGAATAATTCAGAGTACTACTTGGCAGGTCAAACAAATGTTTTATTACAAAGAATCTTTGCACCTGTTCTACCTTCTCTTACCCCACTCTGTGCCCCTTAACACAATACAGTCTTCCTCGCTGCATTAAATAGCTGGAATTTGGCGGATATCAACACTTTTCTCTTGAGTAGAAATGATTTTCATGAAATATTAATAGCATACTTGACTCTTGTTGCCTTCTGTTCCAAATGTTGTTTCATAACTGTAAGTGTTGGTATTAGTAGAATGAAGATATTTGTACTTGTTTATCACTTCTATCTTTTCGTCTTTGAAAAGTCAAACATCCTTTCCTAAAGACTTTAAAAGAAAGAAAGAAAATTGACTTTATTCTGGGACTAACTGAGTACCCTTGTATAACATTAAGTGAATTTTACAAAAGGCCTTTTCTGGCTCAAAAAATATATATTTATGTAAATAAACAAAACAAATAAAAAGTATTTATAAAAATAAGTGATGAAAATTAAATAATACTTGAACAAAAATAACGTTTCCTCGATGCTGACAAGTAAAATGTAAAATAAATATTTTAGCTTTATTAAAATCTTAGGGAACTTTCTCTGTCTAATATTTCGTTAAATATACCCTTAAGTTATTCGAGGAAGACATCTGGGACATTCTTGTAGAACTAAAAAAATATTCCAGTCCTGGAGCTTTGTTATTTTTTGTAGTTTATAAAAATTATTTTATTTCAGCTAATTCAAAATTTCTTTCTACTTATTCATAGAGAGAATGTATTTGCTTTATTTGTCTTAGGGTTTTAAAACTTTAATTGCTAATATTTGTTGAGTTCGTTCAGTAAAATGTTCTGTACATTATGAGTCCTTGTCTTTACCAGTCAGTTATAAAGATTTAAATGTCAAGAGTATCAAGTATAGAACTTAAGTTAATTAATATTCACTATTAATAAGTGAATTAATGTATAAATATTAAGAGTGCATTTTTATATTGGCTAAAAATTTGTACCTGATAGTATTTCAAATGTGGCTGTAAATATTACATATATATGCCTCCCAGTTGAGGTCAGATTGTTGAGGTTCCCTTGATTCTCTCACACTCTCTCTCTCTCTCTCTCTCTCTCTCTCTCTCTCTCTNTTACTATGTAGGTATATATGTTTTAGTATTCATAAATATTCTTATGTGTATAGTTTATTGTTTTATATTAATATATTTGTTATTGATTGATTAAAATTTCAGTGTGGCATTTGTCTCTCTCCATTGAACTCAGTTTTGTCTTTGGACTGTGGTCACAAGTTTTGCCGAGCTTGCTGGTCAACATACCTCACAACTCGGTATAGTGTGACTTATGTAAATTTATTGAAATTAAATAAATTTACAAAATAGTCTCATTTAAATCTTATTTTAATACCTTTCCTAAAATTAGTATATAGTTAGTTGGTCAAGGTTTACTTGCTATGAATATCACAGTTTTAGGTCAATTTTTATGTTTAAAATTAATTCATTAAAAATACTTAGTTACTTTTTATTTGACCATCGTTGGTTTTTTTTTTTTTTTTTTTTTTTTTTTTTTTTCTCTGTGAGAGGATATTTACCCTCTCTCATTGAATTTGAAATCTATTAGACTATTTTTCTTCACAATATTACTATTTACTCACTGACAAATATTAATAGGCACATGAACTTTGATAAGTATTTTTTTTTTAAACTTGAAATTGTGGGAAAAAGTTAATAATTGAAAATACTGTCATAACATAATTCTAATTAAAATGACTAGATAAATTATAAATATTAGATGATTTTAGTTGGGGTTCAGTCAAGGTAGATCCAAACAAATACAAATTTAAAAAAAGTGTATTTCTTTTGTATGTGTGTATAAATGTATTTGTTTTTGTTTTTTTATAAGATTATCTTATTACATTGTAAGCCATCTTCAGGGGTGTAGAAATACAATGTCATGAGAATACAATAATAATTGACAATATTATAATAAAGAATTACCATAATGTAATGTGATATCAAAAGTATGAACGTAAAAAGGTATGTAAGGGAATTTAAAAAACATACAGACAGCAACTTATTAAAAAAATAATTGAATAACATTAAAACAGTAATTTACCACACCTGCCTATAATGAAGACGAGAGAGGACATCCTGTCCCTAAGTTCAAATTTCCATGACTAAGACAAAATATAATTTTTTTTAAAAACACTGTGGGTGGGAGGGGGAGGGTAAGAGGCAGAAGGTACAAAGGGAGAGCGGCCTATTTGAAAAGAGGGGCAAATGAAAAGGACAAAGGAAAAAAGGAAGGGTATTATTGGGGATAGGTGTAACTTTGGAACTGGGTTTTCAAACATTTTTATGTTTGACAGGTTTATTGAGAAGGAGGGCTAATGGTTTTTAGAATGTTGAAAATGTTTGAATAAGTTGAAGAAATTTGTTCTATGTCCGTTCTGTCATTAACTGGATAGAGTAAGTTAATGTGAACGGTTTCAGATAAAAGGCGTTTGTGTTCATAGGATTCAGTGGAAAGAATGGTTATGCCCTCGAAGTCAAATATGTGTTCTTCATGAAAAATATGTTTAGTGAGGGCAGTTTTTATTAGTTTATTCTTTATGTCATTTTTTTGGTTATTGATTCTACGGGAAATAGGGTTTTTTGTTTGTCCAATGTAAGAACCATGGCAATTAGGTGTGGAACAGGGAATTTTGGAGACGGCATTAGTTCTATTAGAGAGGGGGATGTGGTCTTTGAGGATGGTGTAAATAGATTTTAGTTTGTTGTTGGTGGAAAAAGAAAGCTTAAGTTTTGGGAAAGTTTTTCTGAGAGGTTTTTTTTTTTTTTTACAATGTAAGCAGAAACGTTGGTAGATTATCTTTAAAAAAATACACTTTTGTGAAAATTGTATTGTTTTGGATCTACCTTGACTGAACCCCAACTAAAATCATCTAATTTAATTAATCATTTAATCTGAATTAATGTTTGCTTATATGAATCTAGATTCTAATATTATGTTAATTAATGAGGGTCTTGAAATATTTTGCTGAGTCTCTGCCTCACAACTGGAATCCTGAGCCAAAGGTCCCAGGTTCAATGCTCACAGCACACTGTATTATTTTCTTCTCTCTGTGCATCTGTTGTCAATGGCCCAAAGGAACTCCCAGCCCTATTTGGGCACCATTCTTTATTGAGTGGGGAAAAAATCAGGTAGAACAAATGTTGTGTCGTGGGTGGAGAATAAATACATCCTTTACATGTTTTCCACCTTGGGCCTATATGGACTCCTTTCTCTCTCTTTTTTTTTTCCTCTCGCAGTTTAGGGATCATCTAGTTAAGCAAGAGTTTGTAGGTTTGATTATTTTCTGGAATTTTTCCTATTTTAATGAGAATTTTTTTCTATTTTAATCCAAAAATTTAAATTTTTGTACTTATCTTCTAGAATACAAGATGGTGAGTCAAGCTTGGTCTGCCCTGCATCGTCTTGCCGTCATCTTGTATCACCAGAGGTTGTTGAAGATGTTGTGAGCCCTTCCATTGCAAAGCGTTACCTTCAATTTGATATTAAGGTAAACCTCAATATTTATTGAAGTCTTGATTAAGCATCAGTATAATTTAACTCATTCATCATTTAGCCAAGACTTAAAAGGTTTCTGAAATAAAAATTTATAGTTGTTACAAAAATGGCATTGTACTATTCTTATTACTATTATTACCCAAGAAAAAATAGGATTTCCTTCTCTTTTTTTTTTACTTTTTAAACCACCCATACATCAAGTTAGGGTGACTTTATACAGACAACTAACTTATAAACACTTTTGACACTGTGTAGACTCAATAAAAGCCTCTCCTAGTCAGAACTCGATACTGAAAGAAGAAAGAACTGATACCAGCTTGAGAGTGCTCACTGATCCCAACGGTTATTATTTGCCCCCAATGTAATAATAAAGGCAATTAATATTCCTTACCTACATCTATAATTGTATACTCCGAACTACACACTTCCCACTCCTCTGGAAATATTCCGACACAATATTATTTCTCAAACCTGCAAAACCACCATACAATCCTTCATGCTACCGTTCTATAAATCTCCTTCTAAGGTATTATGACTTTCTAAGGTGTTCGAAGAAATTCTGTTAAAACGAATGATGCTTTCCATTGAACCCTACAATATCCTCCCAAATCATCAGTTTGTCTTCTGACGTAAGCATTCTACTGTCCAGCAGATTTCTCGCATCATAGACTACATTTCCTCTTCCCTTGAGCACAAAGAGTACTTCCAAGCAGCTTTTTTGGATGTTTCTCAAGTATTTGATAAAGTCTGGCACAGTGGTCTTCTGTTTAAACTGAAATCCATACTTCCTAGTAACACTTACCTAATCCTTAAGTCTTACTTATCCAACCGTTTCTTTAGGGTTCAGCAAGGAGTAGATTACTCCGATTTCTACCAAGTGGAAGCGGGAGTTCCTCGAGGTAGTGTGCTTGGACCTATCCTATTTATGCTGTTCACTGCGGACATCCCTACCCATCCAAGAACCCTCTTAGCTCTATTTGAAGATGACAAGGCTATCCTATCTTCCCACCCCGATCCTAATACTGCTTCTAAAACCTACAAGTTCATTTTGATAGCATTCAGAAATGGTGTGGCAAATTCAGAATAAAAATTAATGAAGCGAAATACGTTCGAGTTCATTTCCAATTATGAAAGAAAAACTTCCCTGAAATTGTGAAATTTAACAATATTTCTTTACCACTCTCAAACTCCATTCATTACCTGGAGTTCCATCTTGACTCACGACTCACACGGGGTGAACATATTAAAATTAAAAGACATAAAGACAAGAACTCATATAAAAAGACAAGGACTTCTATACAGACTCATGAATAGGAATTCCAATCTTACAATAGAAAACAAACTGACTCTCTACAAGACATTACTACGACCAATCTGGACATACGGTATAGAAATTTGGGGTGCCTCCAAGCCTTCAAACATATAACGAATCCAGGCCTTTTGATCCAAAACCCTCAGAATAATCTCCAATGCTCCCTACTTTGTATCCAATTCCTGCCTTCCCCACGATTTTAATATCCCTTTTGTTCAGGTTCTCATTTCTTCCCGCTTCAGCCTTTTCCATAGTAAACTGCCATTCCATCCTAATCCACTAGCACTGAACAGACCTTGTCTTCCAACTCCAACCCTTCCCATCGACACAAATGAAGATGGCCCCGTGAACTCCTGAAGACCTAGTCTGTAAATAATTTGAGAGTTGTGACATTGGTCACCTTCTCTCCACATGTGATTATAATTGAATATCGTTTTTACTACTCATTGTAATAAAATTACAAATTGTTTTTATTTTTAATAGAATGCAATAAGTAAATAAATGTTTAAAAAAAATAAATAAAGAGAGGCCATTCATACGGCAGACAGATATCTTTATGTTGATTCATTTCACCATTCAATACGGTAAAGACTCATGAGAAAATAATCAGGCACTGTACCAGAACCACAGGCTTTACAAATGTAAATATATTTATGGACAGAAATAAGAATGAATGACTTGTTAGCACTAATGACCTCGGCAGTCGACGAGCAGAAAAGAAAAAAAAAAAAAGAATGACTTGTTTACCAAAGCCTCTCAAAAGATAAGAGTTAAAGTCACTCTATTTTATAATTTCTTTGTTGTTGTTTTTTTTGTAGAAGTAATTTTTGTGAAACAGATTAATAGCTGATACTTCAACATTCTAAAATGAATGATATAAAATTATCATCTGGGCTGATAGTGGTGATGGAAAAGATAGGCAATGATTTATCAAAAACTTGATAAAAACTAAACTATAGCTATAGTTTCAGCTGGTTCTTTAAGTACTTTATTACTACTATCTCATTTAAGTTCTATGATTAATACTATTAGCACTGAAGTGACATTCAAGTTTACTGAGATAGATAGTTTTCTTTTCATACATTTTTTTAAAGTTTTGATCACCACTGATTGATTAACCACTATTCCATGTTCTACTAAATCTTCCTGTCAGTCTATTTCATTTATTTACTCTAGTATTTTCTTCAAATCCTTTATTATTATTATTACTTATTGTTATTATTATAGGCTTTTGTTGAACAAAATAAAATGCTTAAGTGGTGCCCACGAGCTGGGTGTGGTCGAGCTGTGAAATTTCCTGAATCGGAAACACTCAACGAAAATACGTCGCATGCTGTGGACTGTGGAAATGGACATTTCTTCTGCTGGTACGTTTTAAAGAGTTATAAAAATATTTTATTATGTCATAGTTTATATTTTATTGATTATATATGGGTGTGTATGCGTGCGTGTGTGTGTGCGTGTGCGTGTGCGTGTGTGTGTGTGTGTGTGCGTGCGCGCGCATGTGCGTGCGTGTGCACGTCCGTGCGTGTGTGCGTCCGTGCGTGTGTGCGTCCGTGCGTGTGTGCGTCCGTGCGTGTGTGTGTGTGTGTACATATATATATATATAATAAAAATTCAATTTATTTGTTTTATTCATTTAATATCTCCCATTAACTGGTATTAATACTAAATTGTATTCTAGGTTAATGTATAACATTTCTTTAACTGAGAACCATATCTCTTCTCCATGCTTTCATACATCGAATACTTGTTATTTTTTTTTCACAATATTATATTCTCAAAATATTCAGGAACTGAAATGTTGTCTGTTTTTTAGTTAATGGATTCCATTTTTCATTTTTTATTATTGCTGAGTTAGTTCAATTTTAATTAGTTAGAGCTTGATTGAAATTGAGTATATGTGAAGTCTAAGGTATTTCTAAAATTTTAAATAATTTAAACATTTTTTTTAAATATTTTTACTTTAGTTATGCAGCTTGTCCAATAGTACTTAGAAAAATGTTAAGATTATTTAATAATCATATAATGTAGTTAAGAATAAATATTTCTTTGAAAGAAAATAAATGAGTTATTGAATATATTGTTTCTAACATTATCAAATGATTCTACATTATTTAGTTACTCTTGGCTCACTGAGAAGAAATGAGTATTCCAGAAAATTTTCTAGATGAAAGAAACTGTATTTAATAGTAATTACAAAGTTTAAATTCCTAATCACTTTGTCAATTGCTTACCATTGAAATAGTAATGTTTTCTGTAACAAGCTTTACTATAGAAATTCTGTTGTTACTGAACAAAAATTGCTAACTTACTGAAGGAATACATCTAAAAGGTGCCTGAGAAATTGTAACTATTTGTCAATTTTTTCTAGGGAGTGCCTTGGAGAAGCCCACGCACCATCGAGTTGTTCTGATTGGAGACTGTGGCTTGCAAAGATCTCAGAATCTCGACCAGAGGAAATGTCAAGACGTGGTGGAGGTGGGAGGTCTGAAACAGAAGACGCGGCCAACTGCCTTTGGCTGGTCACCAATTCAAAGCCTTGTCCGGCCTGCAAGTCTCCTATCCAGAAAAATGAAGGATGCAATCATATGCGCTGCTCAAAGGTACTTTGAAAGAAAGAAAGAAAGAAAATAAACTTTATTCTGGGACTAACAGAGTCTCCTTGAATAACATATGTGAATTTTACATAAGGCCTTTTCTGGCATTAAAAATATACATTATTATAAATAAATAAAACAAAAATTATTTATAAAAGAAATAGTAATAATTAAACAAAAATTACATTTCTTCGAGGCTGATAAGTTAATAATGTATAACAATATGACTGGGGAAAGAGAAAGAAAAAATAAAGAACTTTCTTTGTAATCAGAAATATTTTCTTCCTTATACCTAATAAGGAAGAAAATATTTATGACTTCAAATTGTAGATTAAAGATTTCATATATTAATTTTTATTAGCTCTGAAGAACAAACAAGTTTCAACATTCATTATAATGAACCAACTTCTTTACACTAGCTTAATTTAATTAACTTTTTTGTTTTGTCTCTTAAACAAGAGATATTGGATTGAAATACTTATTAACTTTTAATTTATATTATTGGTTCAATTAATATTCTTTGGATACATCTCAAGTTCAATAGGGTTAAATTATATATGCGTATATTTCCAACATTTGAGAAAGGTGAGGTCAAAAATGAGTTTAATTGCTGGGGGCTCTGTTGTGAAAAATAACTTTCTGTTTCATTTAAATATATCAACAGAACTTGACGTTTTGAGAAAAACTGTTTAGGATAGAGATTAGTAGCAGTGAGTTAAACATATAGCACCGCCTACCAAGTAAAAAAACCTCTGATCTGCAGGAAGAATAGAACAATCACTGAACAATTCTTTCACTTAGCTAATTTATATTGTGGAGTGACATACATAATGAACATTAATTAAATGTTAAAATAAGGTTCATGGATATGATTGATTAGATCATTGGTTCATGGATTCTATTTGTTTGTATATATATATATANGGGGGCAGTCAGCGACCGTGTTTGCGATTTAGTCTCCCACAGCTGCGAGAGAAAGATTTGTTATTAAGTTATTTTTGATCTGCCCTTAGTCCCATACACAAACAGAGTCATGGACTATATATATAGTAATCAAGATCAGGTGGGATATAGAGTGCAGTGCATCTGGGGATCTCTCGCCCTTCGTCAGTGAGGAGTGAAGAGAGACTGGTGTTGGGGAAAGGACTCAAAGGAAGGGAAAGGCGATTAGGTTTTCCTAATCCTCTTATTGTTGGCAATTGATGCATGGTCTTAATGAATGTGGATAAAGGCGCACTCTCTCGTCTTCAGTTGCAAATCTGAAGCCGTGCCAGGAAGTTGTTCAATCACTTGAACTTGGAAAAAGTCATTAAAACTCATTGAATGACGCTGAGTACGTCTTGCTATGGGAAAAGGGGGACTGTGGTTCTGAACTTCTGAACAAGATGCTTTGTGGTTATTAATTCTGAGATTTAGGGGCGTAGTACACTTTCCTATGTAAAAAGTAGGACACAAATTATATTGAAACATCAGGTATACTCAATTTGGATGTACATGTTGATGAGGATTGGATCTTATATGTTAAATGAGTGTTGACACTGGAGAACGTGTTGCCAGTTTTTATAATTGGACAGGATAAGCATCTGCTTTTGTTACAAGGCCAAGTACCTTGTTTTGGTAAATTTTTGAGGGCTTTGAAAGACAGTTTTTTTCTTTTTAGTATATCTTGGAGGGTGAAGGCTTTCCTGTACAAAATGCCAGGTTTTTGTGATAGTAGGGAATTGGTGGATGGATTGTTCTGAATAATAGGGAGGGTTTCGTGTATCTTGGTCTTGATAACTTCTACCCTGGGGAAATATTCAGTAACCAGGTTAGGAGTTTGGGCATTAGGAGATTTAGGTTTAGGATGGAAGGTTCCATGGAAGATAATAAACCACAACTAAATTAATATTTATAAATGAAAATAAAAAGTAAATAACGAGAGTTGATAAATAGCTAGACAATGTCAGCTCCTTCAAGCATGTCTTATGTATTCGTCTTTCTCGTGGGTTAGGCTCTCACTAGTGTGTTTGGAATTTAATAAGTTATTTGGCTCATTCCGGTGGTGTAATGGAAACATACCGGCCCGGAAAGCAGGAGATCCAGGTTCCAGTCCTGGCTGGGACAGATAGATTTTTTTATTCTATTCCTACTAATTGTTTAAAATTTATGTGGGATAATAAACCACAACTAAATTAATATTCATAGCATTTACTTGCTTATTACAAATCTCCTCCCCCAAATATGAATTTATTATGTGTAAGCTAAATAATATACTTAATTTAGCCAACACAAAGTTAAATAACAATAGAGCCAGGCATCTAAAGAAACTTAGCTCTATGTACATCCAAAATTTTAAAAACAATCTGGATGTGAGTGTCAAGGCCCAATCCAGTACTACTTCCTCACTTCTTTGAAGTTCTGGTGAAAAACCAGACCTGGCAACAATCTTCAACCTCCCAGTACCCACCACGAATCCTGTTTTCCCCAAACGCCAACCCAAACCAGAGTCTGAGGACCCCCATCAACACCCAGAAACCTGGTATTGAACCTCTCCTCCACGAAGAGGGTGAAATAATAGGAGGTGAACCTCTCCTTCAATTTCAGCTTATTGAAGGTGAAATTTAACTATTAAGCAAAGGTTTATCCTTTTCCCCCACTCCAAAAGTAAACCATGCTAACATTCTTTCTGACGTGGTAAACTTGATGAGGGATATTAAATGGCGACACTACTGGTCCCAAAGCAAAGCCCAATTGGTGAAACTCCGGTCTCAGAACCACTTTCCCATTTTAAATCTACCCTAGAGCCCCCTCTATTACAACCTAACCATACCGTAGAAGTATTCTCAAAACTTCTGCTCTGCAATAAATCTGACCCGAAATTTCTAAATGATCTAAGACCAAAAAATAATCTTTGCCCCAATGAGATTTCAGCTATAAAATCTCTTAAGCAAAATAAGAACATCATCATTAGCCAAGCCGATAAAGGCAGTACTGTAGCAGACCAAGACATCAAAGTATATATTGATGAAGCTAACCGTCACCTAAGTGACAGAACCACGTATATTCCCCTCTCAGAAGACCCCACTTTGGAATTTTCAAAGGAAATCCAAAAATATTTGACTACCAACGAAAGAAGGGCTTACCGACAGGAACATCATAGAACTCTGTCCTCCCTGACCTGTAATTTCCCATTTACACTTATTACCAAAAATACATAAGCCAAGAAATCATGGGAGACCGATTGTGTCAGGTATAGGATCCCCGGGAGAAAGAATTTCTTCCTTTGTTGAATATCACCTGCAACCACTATCCTCAGCCCTTCCTTCAATATATTAAAGACACTTTCCATTTTTTAGAAATTTTGAATGATTTGTCCTTGCCCTCTTTCAAAGTAAATTTTATTAATTACCATAAATGTTACTTCATTATACATCAATTCCCTGTCCTCATGGGCTTGAGTTCCTCAAATATTTTCTTCACCAGAGGGCCCGCACTCAGTGTCCCCTCCACTGAGTTTCTAATTAATCTTGCAAAACCAGTCTTGACCAAAAATGCCTTCACCTTTAATGGTATACCTATTTGCAAATTAGAGGTACTAAAATGTCCTCTCCTTATGCCAGTTTATACATAGGCCAACATGAACAAATGTTCCTGGCCCTTCCGCCCTTTGCAACCCCTCGTCTAGAAAAGATATCTGGATGATATTTTTATGATTTGAACCAACCCACAGGAATCCCTATCCATATTCCTAGAGGACCTTAATAAGCCGTTTTCCATAAAGTTCACATGGAATATATCTAAAGACAAAGCCACTTTTTTGGATGTTGATATAAAACTAGTAGACAACCACTTTGTCACTAGTGTCCACAACAAGCCCACTGACAAACAGCAGTATTTACATTATTCCAGCTGCCACCCTCCACACATGAAGAGGTATTACTCTTCCTCTCCTTCTTCTCTGGGCCACTGCTTCTGTAATTCTCAAAAAACATTAGAGAATTACTTAGGATCTCTAAAAGAATCTCTTCTTCAAAGGGATTATCCACCCCAACTCCTCAACAGAAAAATCCTTCCTACAAACTGAACCCTCCATCCTAAACCTAAATTTAATGCACAAACTCCTAAACTGGTTACTGAATATTTCCCCAAGGTAGAAGGTATCAAGACCAAGATTCATGAAGCCCTCCGTATTATGCAGAACAAACCATCCATCAGCTCCCCACTACCACAAAAACCTAGCATTACGTATAGGAAAGCCCCCACCCTCCAAGATATACTAAACAGAAAAAAACTGTCTTTCAAAACCCTCACAAATTCACCAAAACAAGGTATTTGGCTTTGTAACAAATGCAGATGCATATCCTGTCCAATTATAAAAACTGGCAACACGTTCTCCAGTGTCAGGATTAGGGAAAACCCAATTGCCTTCCCCTTCCTTTGAGTCCTTTCCGCAACACCACACAGTCTCTCTTCACTCCTCACTGACAAAGGGCGAGAGATTCCCAAAAATTTTACTCCTTGTGATTTTTTATTTTTGTGTGTGCACTGCAGTCCTATCACACCTTTTCTTGATTACCGTATATCACCTTTCATTTTATCAAGTCTTTCATTATATATATATATATATATATATATATATATATATA
>KZ808876.1:114132-124560 GCA_000696205.2 Oncopeltus fasciatus
AAGTTTCATTAAAAAAAAAAAAAAAATTCAGTTGGCAATGTTGATTTATGCTTGATGCCATTGTATAAAAAGTTTTGAGGAAATCTTATTGAATATTTCAAAGGCATTCTATTTGTGTTCAGTTTGTTTTATCAATAATCCCTTCTGGGATTACTGATGCATGATACTTATTGAATCCTTCTTTTTTATCTATTGGTTTTGGAGGGACAAAACATGGACAATCCAGTTGGGCTTAGAACATTTTTCCATACTTTTATCTGATTGTGACTTTTTAACATATTAATATAATTTAAAATTTAATCATGTGCTTGCACTGTGTAAAATTTTATTATTTTTTAATGTTTTTGCTGTTTTCTTGTATTTTTGATTTTATTTTTCAGGGCATTTAAAAAAGCTTTCAATGATGTGATAATGTCAAGGAGAGCCATCCGTAATATGAATACTCTTTATCCTGACGCAACTCCCGAAGAACTTGCTGCATCTGACAATGTATGCATCATTTGTCGAGAAGAAATGCATGCTGGTGTAGGTTAGTGTAAAATATATATATATATATATACACACACACACACATACATACATACAATGGAATAAAAAAAAATTTAACACTCTTACCACTAAAATTATTTATATTTTTATGAGTTTTATTCTTCTTGTATATATAATATTCTTAATATACAACCCTACTGACTGGCAATCTAAATGTACAGACATATACATGTGTGTGTGTGTGTGTATTTATATTCGTTTGTATTGTATATGATTGTTTTGCCTAATGTGTCTTTACACATTTTAATTTTTCTTGTTGCAGTGTAAATTTGATTTTTGCTGGGTCTGCATGGAGAGCTGGAAGCGACATAGCTCTGCTACTGGTGGTTACTTCAGGTTAGTTTTCGTAAATTGCTTTCTTTCATTAATAAAAATTAAATGGACCACGCCTTGATACCAATGAAAGCTTGATTTCCTTTAAGTTATTCTAAACAAGTACAAATAGTGACAAATGAAGCTCCTTTTGATTGAAAATTATCAAATAAAAATCCATCCTGCTGGAGCAAATTAACTAAATAAATGTTTCATTAAATATGGGTAAACATAAATAAGAGCGAAAGACTAATTTGACTTCAAGAACTGAAAATATTAATGAGAAAAATATAATGTTGCAGAGGTTGGCTGTAGGCCGAATGTGAGTAAAGTGGTAAGGGAAGTAAACTATAAGTTCATTTTTTTTAATTTCGTATTATTATGTGTAAATTGTAAAAGTGATAAAGAATAAAATTTAATGTTAAATTGATTAAATTTTATTAATTTTTCATAACATTAATAATAACAATGATATTAATGATTATTCATTTAACCCTTCTTTTAAAATGATTTGCTAAAGAAACCCTTTTTTTGCTTTTGTAGTATAAAAATATTTTGTTTCTTAAAATCTGAAATTTTGGAAGACTTTAGTTATTTATGGGTCTTTTCCCTGAGGTAAGTGACTTCGAACGTGATGAAACTTGAATTTAGAGAAAAAATGGTACCTGGCTCTCTCTCATGTAGTAATTAGTGTAAAGCAGCCACAGTTGTTATCCTCCCCATTGCTGGGACTGAGTTTGTTTATATATAGATTTGGGTCGAGACTTCTTATTGGCCTAGTCCTTGCTCTCACAAAATTTGTTATTGGTCAAGGAGCAATAGCCACAAATCAAATAGCATGCAGCTCATTTAAGATAAACCTGTTTCTTCAGGAATAATAGAATTGGCTAGGGGGAAGCCATTATTAGGATAGTGTACTAATTCCAACTGTAGTATTCTGGACAAGCTAAGATATAAGTTCTTTGTGAATTTGTGAAATCAGCCTTAGAAAAAGCCTTTTTTTTTTTTTTTTTTTTTTTGCTGTGTTAGCCTCCCTTGCAACCACTTAGGGTCATTGGAGGGAGGGGCTATCTACAGGTTGCCACCCCATTCTAAACACCCATGGCTCAGGACAAGCTTCTATTTATAAATAAAAGATTGACCTGGGCGGGATTTGAACCCAATAGAAATATATGTAGCTGCAGATAGCCTACTCTCTACTGCTCATTTACATAGAATCAGTACTTGGGCAGATCATGTATATTAATCAGTCCATTAAGTAGTAGAGTACATTAATTAACTTATTGATTTTATGAACATACTAGTTGAACAGAGCAGTCTAATATCCAGTGCAGCCATTTTTTCGACACTAAATGTTTTGTGTGTCTATTCAAAAATTCTGGGTTGTATTTTAACCATCCTTGTATGTATAAATACACTTTAGGCCTGTAATCAATTCAGTTATATTAAACACCCATATTCAATCAGGCATGAATAAAGGCGGTTCAAAAAGAGTTGAATAAATTAAATTGAAAAATTACATTGTTTTAGGCACTTGGTAATAAATATCTTCACAATATTACTTATATTAGAAAATTCAGATTTCAATTAAATGTATGCTTGATATTTGCCAAAATAGAAATCTGATAGACTTTTTCAATTAAAAAAATTATTCTCAACAATTTTTATTTTATCAGTTTTTTAAATTTCATTTTAATTAACTGTTTTATTTGAAGAGTTGTTTGAAAAATCGTATACCAGGATTTCTTTTTGTCAAATTGGTGAAAATAACCAATTTTCAGCTTCCTTTTTCTCCCCATAACATTTGATTGAATTTCAAATTGTATAATCAATCAAAGGAAAATTATCAACTCTTTAATTTTGGAATTAAGTTTGTAGGTCTAAAACTTGAAATCTATATTCTTTCAAAATTATACAGGGAATAAAAAAATAAAAGCTTGTACTTCAATTAACTCAAGTAAAAACTATGCCATTAATTTTTTACTATTAGTTTTGTAATATTTTTTTTGTAACATGATTAAATATATTAATTGATGATTATTAATGAAAAATTTGGTCTTTCTCTAAACTGCCTGGAGAATATAAATCTGTTTTTTTTTGTTTCTATTCAGGTGCAATAGATTTGAAGCTGTACATCGAGCAGATGAAAAGCAAGGAGTTCTCATTAGTGAGGTAATTTTTCCTAACTGAATTGATATTCATTGATGTACCAGGTATGCAAGTTTAAAATGTCGTTTTAATTCCAATAGAATGCGCTCTTAGCCTATTGAAGGATTTGCTTATCTCTAAACGCTATTTTGTTTGTTAGTCATTTGTTTACAAAAGTCAGTTGTTTTCAAGTCGTTTACGTGGACGTATCATACCTTTCTTTGGTGTTAAAAATGTCTAATTTTAAGCCAAATAAAGAGCATTTGCGGCATGTCATGATTTTCTTATTTAATCAAAAGAAAAAGGCATCTGAATGTCATCGAATTTTTGTTGAGACTTATGGCGATCTTGCTCCAACCGTCAAGACATGTGAACGTTGGTTTCAACGTTTCAAACGTGGTGATTTTGATGTTACTGATCAAAAACGAGAAAATCGACCAAAAAAGTTTGAGGACTTCGAATTGCAATCTTTATTAGACGAAGACAATACCCAAACCCAACAAATGATGGCAGAACAGTTGAATGTCACTAGGCAAGCCATTTCCGATCGCCTGAGAGCTATGGGAAAGATTCAAAAGGTTGGAAAATGGGTTCCACATGAATTGGACGAACGACAGATGGAAAAACGAAAAACTGTGTGCGAAATGCTGCTTTTACGCCACAAAAGAAAGGGTTTTGTGCATCGAGTTGTAACTGGCGATGAAAAATGGATTTATTTTCAGAATCCCAAACGAAAAAAATCATGGGTAACGCCAGGACAACCATCCACATCGAGTGCAAGACCGGATCGTTTTGGGAAGAAGACAATGCTGTGTGTGTGGTGGGATCAGAAGGGAGTAGTCTACTACGAGCTTCTCAAGCCCGGCGAAACAGTCAATACCGAGCGCTACCGACAACAAATGATCAATTTGAGTCACGCATTGATCGAAAAATGCCCAGAATGGGCTCACAGGCACGCCAAAGTCATTCTTCAGCATGATAACGCTCCTGCACATTCAGCCAGATTGACTAAGGAAACGATTTCTTCGCTTGGTTGGGAACTCCTACCCCACCCGCCGTATTCACCTGACCTGGCGCCTTCTGATTATCACCTCTTCTCATCGATGGGACACTCATTGGCGGAGCAACACTTTAACAATTTCGAAAATGTACGAAAATGGCTCGATGAATGGATTTCAAATAAAGATGAAGCATTCTTTTGGAATGGTATCCATATATTGCCCGAGAGATGGACAAAATGTGTAGAAAGCGAGGGCCAGTACTTTGAATAAAATATATTATACTTTTTTTTAAATTACTGTGTATATATTTTAAGAAATAAACATACCTGGTATGTTATGCCAATATTTAAAAATTAAAAAAAAAAATCTTGAGCCTTAATTAAAAGAATGTTTTAGGTTTACTAATTATCTTTATGAGTTTTTTGTTTGTGACATGATGAATCATCAACAAATAATAATATTTCATTTAAACATACTAGTTACAAATTATTGTTATATTTAAATCTTACACTTTTAAATATAATGAAAGGTTGTCTAAATAAGTAATACCTTGCACTTGATTTATTAATATATGTATGTGCTAAGGATAACAACTGTTTTCGGAGACTATGATTATGAATCACATATTTATGAAATTCAGCATGTAGCTATTAATTGCAAATTTCTGAAATGTCTAGTGTGAGCATAAAAAGTTTTTCTGATATAGTGTAATATTTAGTTTAGACTAAATCATAGGTTTATTTCTTGATAAAATACATTATTTTGGGGTTAAATATTGAACAATTAGGAGTGGGAGCTTAACTCAACTGCAGAATTTTAACGATATGACCCAGAAGCCTTAATTAGTTATTTTTCCTAAAAAAAATTAGGCAAATTTTTAGATCTTTAAATCTAGTTAAAAGGCACTAGGTTCATTTTAGTGAGAAATCAGATAAAAGGGAGTGGGATATTACCTGAATTGTTAAGTGTAAGTACAAAAAGTTTTTTTAGATGTAGAGAGCATAATGTTCAGTTTAAAGTAATTAAACTGAACACAGGTTTGTTTATTAATTAAAGACATTTTTAGGTTAAACAACAAAATTTAACAATTAGGAGTGGTTGTTTATCTGAACCATAAATTTTTAACTTTATGACACAAAAGCTGCAAATTCACAATTAAAATTGACATAACTCTTTTAAATGTAAATTGAAAGATTAAGTTTGTTAGGGTGTAAAATGAGGTGATTTAAAGCTGCTTTAGTCGGATACACCTATCTTGATATTTCCTTCCTTAACAAATATTATTATATCTGTATAATTCATTCTCATAGTTCTCATTGTATTTCCATCCTTTGGAACTCCAAAATAATGGTTTTATATTCACTTTATGCTTATAATATTAATAAAATAATATAATTGTCACAATTAAAATTTTTGTACAATGTTAAATTTAAAGAAATAATTTTAATAATCAAATCATGATGTTAATCGTGGTAATTAATGATTATTGTGGTTTATGATTCAAATTAATTTTCGTAATATTCAGTAACTAACTACAAAACTTTTAGAATATAACTTTGCCTATACCCAAGACTTAATATAGTGGTTGTGTTTTATCTAAAGGGTGAAATGTTTTTTCTGTCAAAAAGACACTCATTACTTTTAACTGGATATTACATTATATTTTTATTTTCTCAACTTCTCAACTAAAACTCAATGTTTGAAAATTGGTGCCGAGTAGTGGGCATTTCGCAAAAGACAAAAACAATATGTGTCTGTGCATGTGTGTGTGTATATTGCAAAATTTAGCTCCTAATTTGTTTAGTGCCAGCTGGAGGTTATTACAATTATTTATTATTGTTCATTAAATTTTAATAAATATCTCAAAGTATCTAAAATCTTGAAAGTTTACAATTTTACTCTTAAATATTTTTAAATTATGTATACATAGTTTTTTGCTATAAATATATCATATTAGGAATCTCTTGTTTCACTTAAGATTTTTGTTTATTTTAGGCTGTACTACGTAATGAACAAACATCTGAACTGAGCCGTTTCTTGCACTATTATACTAGATTTAGGAACCATGAGAATAGCAGACTAATGGAAGAATCTTTGCTTCAAAGTGCTGCTCGAAAGATGGAATTACTTGCATCTGGGAACAAAGAAAGTATGCAATAAATTAATTTGTACCATAGGAATTGATTATAGTCACCTGGGGAAGAAGCCCATCTTTGCACTAACTTTTCATCTTATGTTAAGAGTTTTCAGTGGAAATTTTCTTTCATCTAAACTTATATTTGAAAATATCAGTATTAAATAAATTATATATTAAGTTGTTTTTTTTACCAATCGTTGAATATAGATGGAGGGAGTCACCCTATTCAAAGACCTGTCTACTGCACTGGGCAGGCTTTTATTTCTTGATAAAAACCTTCCCCCCTGGAGGCTGAACCCACTGCACCAAGCTTAGACCCCTAAGAGTAACTTGCCCCATTTAAATTAATTGACTAATATTATTAGGTAAAAAAGGGGACCAATTCCAGTCTCAACAACATATATTTTCATATTTCTTAAGCCTGATTGTGAGTTTTCTTTGTAAGTAAATAAAAATAAACTTGTCTTCCACATAAAATCTATATTTTTTGCTCAAACATTTTCAATCTTAATGGGTCATCCTCTTTAGCGTGGTGCCTCTGCCCTGTAAAGATATCAACTATTGAAAGGAGCTCTTAGGGATGACATTAGGGTCAAAAATGTTTTTTATGTCAAAATGTTTCAGCATGAAATATAGATTTCTTGGGGAAGACAAGTGTTTTTATTTACTTATATATATTTCTTGAGGAAGACAAGTGTTTTTATTTACTTATATATATTTTCATTAGTCCCACTGATGAAACATTGTTCACCAAATGGTCCAGTCAGAACTAATGTCCATTATGTGAAGTATTATTATCCAAGTTATCTAATTTATGCAAATTTAAATAATTTTGCCTAATTTATGCATTTTTTAAAAATTTTATAACCTTTATTTACATATTACATTCTGTTAAAAATAAATAAAAACATTTTGTAATTTGATTACAATGAATTATAGAAAAAAAATTAATTAATGAAAGTCACATGAGGAGAAGAGGTGACCAGTGACACCATTCTCAAATTATTTGCTGACTATGTCCCCAGAAGGTCACGGGGCCATCTTCGTTTGAGCAGTCGGGGAGGGTTGTAGGGGTTGGAGTTGGAAGACAAGGTCTATTCAGTGCTAGTGGATTAGGATGGAATGGCAGTTTACTGTGGAAAAGGCTAAAGCGGGAAGAAATTAGATCCTAAACAAAAGGAATATTAAAATCGTGGTGAAGAGAGGAATTGGATACGTAATAGGGAGGATTTGCGATTATCCTGAGGGTTTTGAATTGAAAGAACTGGAATCCTTGGATGTTGGAAGGCTTGGCGGCACCCCAGATTTCTACTCTTTAAGACCGGAATTAGGTCGTAATAAGGTTTTGTAGAGTGTCAGTTTGTTTTCAATTGTAAGATTGGAGTTCTTATTCATGAGTATGTATAGAAGTCCATATCGTCGATTGAGTTCTTGTTTTTTCAATTTTAGTGTGTTCGCCCCATGTAAGTCCTGAGTCAAGATGGAACACAAGGTAATGAACGGAATTTAAACGTGGTAAAGGAATATTGTTAAATTTCACGATTTCAGGGAAGTCTTTTTTCTGCAGTTAGAAATTAACTTGAACTCATTTTGCTTCATTGATTTTTATTCTCCATTTGCCACAACATTGTTTGATTTTTTCGAGGTGATCTTGAAGGTTTTTAGAAGCAGTTTTCGAATCGGGATGGGAGGATAGGATAGCTTTGTCGTCCGCAAATAGAACTAAGAGGGTACTTGGATGGGTAGGGATGTCAGCAGTGTACAGGATGAATAGGATAGGTCCAAGCACACTACCTTGAGGAACTCCCGCTTCCACTTGGTAGAAATCAGAGTAATCTAATCCTTGCTGAACCCTAATCCTGGGCAGTACTCTTTGTGCTCAAGGGAAGAGGAAATGTAGTCTACGATGCGAAAAACCTGCTGGACAGTAGAATGCTTACGTCAGAAGACAAACTGATGATTTGGGAGGATATTGTAGGGTTCAATGGAAAGCATCATTCGTTTTAACAGAATTTCTTCGAATACCTTAGAAAGTGAAGGAAGGAGACTTATAGAACGGTAGCATGAAGGATTGTATGGTGGTTTTCCAGGTTTGAGAAATAATATTGTGTCGGAATATTTCCAGAGGAGTGGGAAGTGTGTAGTTCGGAGTATACAATTATAAATGTAGGTAAGGAATATAATTGCCTTCTTGAGAAGATTACGGAGAATTTGACTGGTGATTAAATCATATCCGGGTGATTTGAGCTTAGGCAGACGAGATATTATATACTTGACCTCGGAAGGTATTACTGCCTTTAGTGGTAAAGACATAGATAATGGCATGTCCTGTAGAAGCTTCGTGGCTCTTAAGGATTCTGTGAGTAGCAATCCAGAGTGATTTTTCTTCTGCTGAGAGGGAAGACAGATGGGCATTAAAAGCCTCATTTCGTGAAGCACCTCATTTTTGCTTTACGAGCCTGAAAAGACGATTAAAGTTTTTGTGATCTGTGGGGTGTCTATATTTTTGGAACAATGCCTTTGAGTGGCGTTTCTCTATTATGAGCTTTTCTGTGAGCGAATCAGGGAGTGGCTTTTTGGACTCAGAAGAGTATTTGGTAAATTTTGGGTTGAGATTAGCTATACATATGCATTGCTTAAGGTTTAAGGTAAAGGAGTGTACAGCATCATCTAAATCGTCTGAAGTTTTCAGGTCTTATTCTGAGGTCAAGAGACTCTTCAGAGGGCCACGCCGGTTGTGGTTGTGCTCGTCTTGTCTGGGATAATCCTGAGTTGATTGCATCATTCGAGTGTAGGACAGTCCTGGCTGTACAACTCTGGAGGTACCACTTTCTGGACCTGAGCTGCAGTCTGTGGTTGATGAGTAGGCAGGGTGTGCTGTTTCAGCTCCTTGTACACCTGACAGCCCTTGTAGTTGGCAGGGGGATTTTTTTGGCACAGAGCACATGTAGCTGGGATGTTGCGGGATTTTGGGCAGCTCGTACTGATGTGAGCACCTCCACATTTCACACACCGTGGAGAGTATTCTTAGTAGGCTTTTGTATGACCATACTGCTGGCATTTGTGGCATGTACTATTTCTCGACGAGGATGTTTCTTCTCGACTCTTAGTCTACAGTGATACAGTGAGGTCAAGCTGTAGATCTCTGGGGGTACGCTCCAGGTCCACAAATGACATTGGTAGGGGTGTTTTAGAGGCAGGGGTCTCCCCTCTCTGGGATCAGCTTATGATCATGTTTATGGCATTTCTGACACTGAATCCCAAGTCAGTCAACTCCACGAATATCTGCCAGGCCCCACTCGCTTGTTCAGCTGGGAGCACATCAGTCTGAAGTCGTTCAGATTTCTAACAAATATTGGCGGTGGTCGAATTATTCGAAGGACTGCTGAATCTGCTTCCATATTTTCGCCTTCAACGTCCTGAAAGGCTTGGAAGGGATTATGAGTGGCAAAACGCGATTCTTCTTCTGACTGGGAATTCTGTTCCAGAAGCTGGGATGGCGGAGGGGCACTGGTGGTGGGATGGGAGGTCACGCCCTGTAAGGTGCTGGGGCCGGTTGACATTGCTTTGTTTTGCTCGGTGGGGGATCTGGTCGCTGACCGGTGTCTCCTCTTGTCTTGCTTCCACTGGATATGACTTGATGGTAGTAATTACCTCCCATCATAAGGCGTTAATAGAAAAAAAAAAACTCTGAGCTTCGAACAGGGACATGGAGCTCGAGAGCCCTGTACTGAGACAGTGGCCTTAGTGAGGCAGGGGACAGACAAGTCCTGCCTGCCCGCTTGGGGATGGCTATTGAAAAAACATTTGTCTTTACTCACTGAATTGTGGGGGATGTCAGCGACATAACTTCTCCAAACTTCACACACTTGTTGAGCGCACTTAGTTCTTGTTGTCTATTAATTTTAAAAGCATAATACTGCTTAAAACCTATAAATAGTATTTAATAACAGGGAGCTTCACAAACGTGGTGTTCACTGGCCGGACTCACCAGTACTAGTTGCGAATTAAAACAATTTTTATTGCTTGCCCAAGTACCAAGAATAGCCCAAGTCCATGTTTATAATATTGGCTACCTCTTGCTATTCATATTGTTATTCAATTTTTGCCAGTCATTAAAAAACTACACCAATTTTTAGAAAAAATGAAAAATTGACATATTTTCATAAGAACAATAGAAATTATTATTTTAAAAAAACACAAATTCTGTACTCACAAAAACTTTCAATCACACACACACACGCACACGCACGCACGTGCGCGCACTTACATATATATATA
>KZ808876.1:125496-139874 GCA_000696205.2 Oncopeltus fasciatus
ATATATATATATATATATATATATATATATATATATATATATACATATATATAATTACATTATTAAAAAAATAAACTAACTAATATTAGTTAATGATTATACACTGATTATTAAATTGGGTTCACAAAAATTATTAGTTTATGAAGAGTCATATATAAATATTATCTAATGCTACTTATGTACTGATATTACAATTCAAGTATTTATTAATAACTGTAAAATCTGTATAACATATATGATTTTTAAACATTAAGGTAGGGCAAAGAACACACAAGTTTTTCTTCTTTCAGGAGATTGTTACATTTAAAGGATAATATATTTCCTTGAGATATTTGCCAGAGGAAGCAAGTGGTTCACCCCTTTGCTTTATTATTTGTCTTCATTAACATGTTCTATTTATAAATAAGCTTAGGAAGGTATATTGAATTAAATAAATGCCCTTCTATTATATGTTTACCTCACTATTGGAAAATTTAAAAGATAGCATTGTGGATCATGTATAGTAAATTATGCAAAGCACTCAAGAGATCAGGGAATTGGAATATTTCCTCACAATAAATACTTAAAATTAGAATTTAAAAAAAATTTTAGTTTCACAGTAGTTCTCACAATTTTAATTTAAAAATTGTGCAATGTGAATAACATTTTACCGGACAAAAATATAGCACAAAATCAAATAAGTAGGAGCCAATTCAATGTTTGATTCAAAATACTTTTGAAAAGGAATGCAAAAAATATTCTAAAAGGTAAAACAGCAAGTTTTTGTGTGAAAAAGGATTCTATTCTTAAGCTATTTATTTGATTTAATAATATTGGCTCATATTTTAAAATTCTTTTTTAAGTTCTGAAAGTTTGATTTTTGTTAATTCATTTAAAATAATTATAAATTAAAATTTATTATAATTCATAATGTTAATTTATCCTGGAGAGTGGTGTCATTGGTTACCTTCTCTCCTCTTGCCATTGTAATTTTGTCATTTTTTTTTTAGTTCATTTTAATCAAATTGCAAAATGTCATCATGTTAACAGATTGTAATTAACGTTAAAAAAAAAAAAAGAAAAAAAATCCAAAACAGGCCTTTACAGAGGCTGTTTGTCTGTTGACTAACTTACATGGGTCATCATTGTGTTGGGACATGTATTATTAGGTTGCCTCAAAACATGTCATCTATATTAAAGTAAGGTATTAACAAGTTTCATAAAACTGATATGTAATTTGTGTTTTTACTTTTATTTGTAATTTCAGGAGATACCTCATCTGTGAGGTTTGTGGAGGAAGGTGCTCGTGAGCTTCTCAAAGCTCGAAGAATTCTTTGCGGATCATATGTTTATGGGTATTACCTAAAAGACAATGGCTATAATCGGAGTATATTTGAGTTCATGCAGGTAATATATGTACAATGAATTTAATGTGTGTATTTGGTATTAAGAGATAAAGATATATGATCCAGAATCAGTTGGATCTTAGAGAGTGCATATATTGGTAGCATATGTTAATTAGATTAACGCTAGACTATTTGGGTGTTAAAGTAATCTTTTACTCAGTAACTCATAACAACAGTTCTCTCATATTTAAAAGCTTTAAGAATATATTAGGTTATTTAAAAGGGAAAATTACAGTTTCATAAAATTAAAGTTGATAAAATACTGTTGTAATGGAGAATTTTTGTTTGTGGAGATTATTAGTAGAGAATTTTTTGGGGTTCGGTCAAGGTTAAAAAAAAATTACAATCTAAAAATTGAATTTTTTATTATCTGCTGACATTTCTGCTTACATTGTGAGCCATCTGTAGGGCTGTTGAAGTACATAAGAAAACATGAGAAAAAGAAAAAAAATATCAAGATGATAAAGTAGGCTTCCATGGTCTCTGGGAGTATTCATAAATACTTCTTATGGGCTTGACCATGTAGTAAAGTTACTTTTTTGTCAAGCTTTGACTCATCTTGTGATGGCTTCTTTAGGGCTGAAAAAGCTTAAGTTACAAAAAGTAACTTTATTGCATGATCAAGCCCAGAAGAAGTAAAAGATATATCATTTTTTATTTGTTACATTATTGTAACAAATAAAAAAATATTTTTAAATTACGAGGTATGTCCAGAAAGTAATTTCCGTTTTAATTTATTTCCGCTGCAGTACTACGATCGCAGTTCTGCACATGCACCGTAGATGCTCTGTATTAAGGAGAAAAAAATGTGCACCATTTTGAGATCACTGACAACCACATACTCTTTGTGTGCTTTTTTACAATGTCAGTGTTGATTGAAAATCCCGCCGCTTGTGAAATCAGATCTTTGCCGCGCAATGCAGAATAAGCTCCGAGGATTGCCAAAAGGTGTTGTTTTTCTTCACGACAATGCACGACCACACACTGCAAATGTGACAAAAAACATCCTACAGGGATTTGGATGGGATGTGTTTGACCATCCTCCGTACAGCCTTGACCTCACTCCTAGCGACTTTCATTCGTTCTTACATCTCAAGTCTTTCCTTGGTGGTCAACACTACAACAATGAAGATCTGAAAGAAAATGTTTCCAACTGGTTGAATACAAAGGCGGCAAACTTCTATGAAGAAGGTATACAAAAACTCGTGCCAAGCTATTACAAATGCCTGCAAAATTTTGGCAGTTATGTGGAAAAGTAGTTTAAGAATTGTATAATTTTGTGTGTGATAAATAATTTTTCTATTTAATTTTATTACTAAACAGAACTTGCTTTTTGAATATACCTCAAATATAAACAACGCGACTATAAGTACTGTGATATGACACACATTTGACTTTGATAACATAACTATTGTTGCTGTAATGTAAATGAATATATTTAGTTTTCTCATGTTTTCTTACTACATTGTATTTCACCAGCTCTGAAGATGTTTTACAATGTAAGCCAAAACATCAGCAGATAATAAAAAATGCATTTTTAAATTGTGTTTTTTGATGAACCTTGACCGAACCCAAACAAATTCTCTACTAATAAAATACTTTTCATATTCTGTCGAGCCTTGGAAAAAAAATTTTTATCTTTTTTTTTTACAACTGTAATTCTTTTATATTACTCCAGACAAGCTTCAATTAATACCTGCTCAAGGAATAGAAGTCGCAAATAAATTACTTTTATTATTTTCTTATACTGGAACCACACAACGAATAACTGCAACAACAGAAATGAATTTAATAATTAATAACACTTTAGTAAAAGAACTTCTCAATAGAGAAGCCAAGGTGAAAATCAGATAGGAAAGGATCAAGGAGAATGTGGAAAACCAATTATTGTTTCCACCTTAAATTTTAATTCAAATTTTTCTAAATCAATTTAATTTTCTTGTAATTTAAATAAATTAAGTTTACATAATTTAATACACAACTTTGTTAAACCTCTCAATTATAAAGAACAAACCTTTATTTTTACACCAAGCATTTACCCTTTGTTATTATATTTATTTATTTTTATAACATATTATATAATTCAATACTTTAAAAATTTAAAAAGCAATACGAGTGGTCATTGTTATCAGCAGCACCCTTAGATTGTACTTTCAGATGCAACTTCAATTTAAGAGGAGAGGTGCATGTATTATAAAACCCTTATATTTACTGTTTTCTGACCATCATACAAAGTATGCTGACATTGTAAACATTGCTCCAAGCATTCTCAGAATCCCCCCACTCTTTTCAGATCTTTGTTCCAACCAGACAAATCTCTCTAATGTAAATAATCCTTGTAACTTCTCCTAGTTTCCCCATTCATTGCAATTGTGCTTCTTTAATAACTATGGCTATCAATTATAAATAATTGTATTTTTTAATTCCTTTTTAATTCAGATGTAAAATAAAAGTATAACTTTTTAAAAACTCAACCAAGCCAAAAAAAAAATATATATATATATATTCATATATATATAAATGAACTTACTACAGNATATATATTCATATATATATTCATTTTTTTCCCCAAGAATGAACTTGAAGAAGCTACAGAGAAGCTCTCAGAGATGCTGGCCCGACCATATCTTCGTAGCCCAAGATCGACTATTGTTCAGACAACCTCACTTACTCGTCGAAAGAGACAGGAGTTCACTCGAGCTGTATCACAGGGCTGGGTGCCTCCTGACACAACTCAGCAGGTATCAGTCAACAAGCATCAACATATTCTGCTCTGAATTTTTTCTATAGATTCATATATTCTTTAATGTTTTCTGAGCAATGGATTTAAATTAAACTTGGATTAGGTTGGGAGTTTTAGGATAAGAAATTTCACAGATTATTATACCTATAAAATAAAGACCCAATTTGTTCCAAAGAAAAGGAAAGACCACTGTTGCCCATTATTCATCTTTGATAAAGATTTTTTTTTTATGATGAATTTTTATATATTAATGCAACAGATATTATTCAGCAGATACTATTATTGTTTTATTTATTTTTCTAAGTGAGTTTGTTTCTTATCAGTAATTGTGTGTTATTTAATTATATATTATTTTATATTATTATTTTGCTTCTTTTCCTCGAGAAGATTTACATTAGTTATTTTCTGTTAGAGTTTTGCCTTTGTAGCATCTTCAGCAATTTCTCTCCCTAATATTACACTTTTCTGATACAACCACACTGACCGAACAGGTGGCGAGGTTGGGCTTTATGTATACAAAAGTATTAATGTTTGCATTCTAGCTGCCTTCTCTTCTCTATTCCTTTCAATTCAATTCCTTTTTACTGAAATCTCTCTTGGATCTAATTCCTTTTTTATGCAGTAGTATACCATCCTCCTAATGTTCCCTTTGATAGGTCGCTAGAGAAAACCCTATATGATTTTATTAAATTTTTTTTTGTTGGGGTTCGGTCAAGGTAGATCCACTACGATCGCAGTTCTGCACATGCACCGTAGATGCTCTGTATTAAGGAGAAAAAAATGTGCACCATTTTGAGATCACTGACAACCACATACTCTTTGTGTGCTTTTTTACAATGTCAGTGTTGATTGAAAATCCCGCCGCTTGTGAAATCAGATCTTTGCCGCGCAATGCAGAATAAGCTCCGAGGATTGCCAAAAGGTGTTGTTTTTCTTCACGACAATGCACGACCACACACTGCAAATGTGACAAAAAACCTCCTACAGGGATTTGGATGGGATGTGTTTGNTTTTTAATCATCTGCCAACGTTCCGGCTTACACTGTAAGCCATCTTCAGGGCTGTTGAACTACAATGCCATAGGAAAAAATTATAAAAAATTAAATGATTTACATTATTATATTTAATGTAATGTGTTATCGAAAGTAGAACTGTAGAAATGTAGAACTATCTATGAAAATTCAAAATTAAATAAAAATACAAATCAAAATTCACCTCATTTACCTATCATGTAGGCGAGAGGGGACGTCGTGTCATCAGGATTCCATATTCATGACTGAGAGGTAGGGTTTGGAACTTGTGAGAGATTTTTGAGATGGACAAATCAAAGAGGGCAATACCAGGGAAAAAGGTAGGAAATTATTGCAGATAAGTAGTTTAAGGAACTAGGAGACATGTTTGACAGGTTTGTTTTGAAGGAGGACTTATGGTTTTTTCAAAATGTTAAAAATCTTTTAATAAGTTGAAGAAATTTGTTCTATGTCAGTTCTCTCATTAACTGGATTGTGCTGTAAGTTTATGTGAACGGTTTCAGATAATAGGCATTCATAGGGTTCAGTGGGAAGAATAGTAATGTTATCAAAGTCGAATGTGTGTCCTTTATGAATGATGTGTTTTGTGAGGGCAGTTTTATTAGTTTTTGTTTGATGTCATTTTTGTGATTGTTGATTAACAGTAAATAGTGGAACAAAAAGTTTTATAAACAATATTGGTTCTACTAGGAAGGGGGTTGGTGTCTTTAAGGAGGATGTAAATGGATTTCAGTTTGTTGTTAGTGGAAAAAGCATGCTTAAGGTTAGGGAAAGTTTTTCTAAGGGATTTCTTAATATTTTCAGAAAGTTTAGGAAAGTGCAAGAGAGAACCATTAGAGAGAAGGATGTCTGTCACAAGTTTAATATTTTTGCTATGAAATTTCTTGTCAAAGAGTGTGACTAATCTGTAGATAAGATTTTTGGCCACATTTATTTTTTGATGATGAATGTGAGATGAGTTAAAGTGGAGGAGATGACCTGAGTAAGTGTGCTTGGTGTACCAATCAGTGGTGATAGAGCCATTAGCATTACAGATAATACGGGTGTCAAGGAAGGGGAGTATCAACTTTTATCACCCTTGTCTAAAATTTACTATTGAAATTGAGTCTGATTATTAAATCAGACTCAATTTCAATGGTAAATTTTAGACAAGGGTGATAAAAGTTGAATGCAGTAAGGATCTGGGGGAGTTTGTCTGGATTGAGAATGAGGAACAAGTCATCAACATATCTTCTAAGGAAGAAAATGTTACGAAAGGATGGAAGGATAGAGTCTAGGAGGGCATAAAGGGTAATGTTGGAAATGTCGGGAGCAAGGTTATTTTCCATAGCCTGTTAATCTGGTTATAGTAATTAACTTGGTAAAGGAGTTAAAGGCCAAATGTACAGCATAGAGAAAGGGATTGAAGGTATTTAGACTGGGATAATATAGTGTGGCCTTGGATTGTAGTCCATTGTTTATCCACAATTTGAAGGGCTTTGTCAAATAGGTATGTTGGTGAAAAGAGTTTTGGCGTCTGAGGAGCAAAGAATGTAGTAGAGATTCAAGCTGTGTTTTGAGGTCAAATGAGTTTTTTTAAAATGTTATATGGGTTTTGTTGGCTAGGAATCGATGAGGATAGAAGAAGAAATTTGCTCAGTTTATGAGACAATGGGACTGAGGAGGTTTTGTGGTTTATGGATTTTTAGAAGGCCATAAAATCTAGGTGCTTGGGAATTATATGAAATGAGTTTATAATATTTATATTTGTCAATAAATGTTGCATCACATCGTTTTGATGATATGATTTTGTTCCCTATCATCTCTGGTGTATTCAATTCTAACTTAATTTCCCTTTCCCCTGTCAAGTTATATCTTGAAAACCTTATCAACTCCTTTTTATTGTTCCCTTTTGAACCCACCTATCATACACGATCTGTTAAAACTTGGCTGGAATATATGATTGACTCACAAAATAACTGAACCCCAACAAAAAACTTATAATTTTTACAGAATTTAATGTATTATAAAAATGACTGGCATAACCAATTCTCAAATTACATTCTTAAATTTTACACCAATTATTTTCATTACACTTTTTTGTAATGCTAATAAAGAAGAGGACATTCAAATATTAAATATAGGTCTTCATAAAATCCCCATATCTCCTTTAGCAGAACTCTGCCTTCCCTTTTAGGTTTAAAAGCAACATTTCAATTTTCATTGCAATAAACTGAAAAATACATACTTTGACATAAACACGCATACAGCAGACACTTTGTCAATTTGTCTTCTTATAGGATAGAAGAAAATATACAATTATTTTTATTTTATTATTTTTTTTTTCCGTCAGAACTACCTACATATTAATTTGCATAATCACATTGTTCTCAAACTTAGTTATTGAGAAGTACATTGTTTCATACTGTACATATTTCGTTTTAGGAAGTTACCTGAAATATTTAGCAGNCAGAGAGAATATCAAAATATCTATGTACTCACCCCCATACCCCTTGAAATCCCCTTCCTCCTCACTTTTATTGGTGAGATGGTGGTCGACAGATAATTCGATTTATCACTTAGTGATCCTCAGGCTTCTACTGGTTGCAAACCTAAATCCTAGATATAATATAGGGCTGGGGTTTTTATTCTTGAGAATTGTATGCAGTAAGTTTTCTCAGTTCAGAATTTTGGTTATTTAAGTCAACCTTTTATACCTTAAGTCAACCTTTGGTTGTTTAAGAGATTCCTTTTATAAATATGTTGTAGCTTAGAACACTTCTTTCTAGTTTTACTCTGTTTAATGAAGGGTCTCGTAGAGAGCTAGGGTTCTTAAATCACCTATAAGGCTCTGAGGCTTAGTTTGATTGGTCGGAAGAGTCCTGGGAAACCCCGGCAGTGATCGTTGTACTTTGGGCTTCCCTTCAAATTTTGTGAAGTGCCGGATACCAATTTTTACTAAGCCTTTGGTAAGGACCCCATCTTTTTTGTTGATGTTGAGTTGCTTGACAATTTCTATGGTTTCCCTGATGGCAGTTGTCAACCCTGGGCAGGTGAAAGAAAGTTAATATTTTTCAGCATTCAGACTAGTTACGTATTAATAATTTTATCTAAAATTATGCAAAAAAGAAAGAAAAAAAAGAAAAACTGTTACATTAAATTGACTTGTGGTTTTGGTGGTTTGTTTTTTGGCTTTGGTATATGAATAATAGTAGCATCAAGCCATCTCTCAGGAAATTCACATGTTATTATCTTTGATATTTTATACTAGTTTTTGATAATTGAGTTTCATCAGGACTATCTCATCAAATTATGAAGTAATCTTTCTTTATAATTAGATGAGAAAGAAATGTTTGTCCACTGTAGAACATCCTTTTAAACTATCCACTTAGTTTTTTTTAAAGAAAAAGTCTTAATTTATTTTAAAACAAGACGTTAATCTGGTTCCATCTGTGCTCTTTTAGAGCCAAATTTGATTTTATCTCAAAATAACTTCTCTAAAGGGTAGCATTAATAAATAAATCATCAAGTTATCTTACATGGCATAATTTTGATGAAACTCTAGTGTTTGTAATTTTAACTTGATTGTGAGGGGCGCCGGGATAGCTCAGGGGATCCGTACGGGTCTCGCAATCCCGACGCCGCGGGTTCAAATCCCGCCCAGGTCAATCTTTTATTTATAATATAGAAGCTTGTCCTGAGCCATGGGTGTTTAAAAAAGGGTGGCAACCTGTAGATAGCCCCTCCCTCCAATGACCCTTAGTGGTTGCAAGGGAGGCTAACCCAGCAAAAAAAAAATTCACNATTGTGGTGTAACCCGATATATAAAAAAGTATTAATTCAACAAATTTGACTTAAAGTTTGGCCATTGGGAGTGAGGAAATATTTTTCTGAGTATAGAATTTATATAAAGCTTAGATAGAAAGCTTATTAAATCCTTATTTTCAATTTAAAAAAAATCTTAGTTGTGATCAGTAACACCAATAAAAATCATTATATATTGATTTTTTGCTTAATTTAAAATTTCTGTAAAACTTTATTTTACAGTGTACAGACAGTGAGTGCAATAGTGACGGAAGTGTGCAGAGTTTGAAGCAAGGTTATTCACGTATGGACAAGTCTACAAGTGAGTTTTCATCTAGTTGTAAAATATGATTGAATGTAATTGAATTTGTAATTATCTGCAAATTCTGCACTCTGTAATAATCTGTGCATTCTGCCACCATCACGTCATATGCTACTAGAAATTTACTATCAAATTTTATAAAATTATAAACTGGAGCGAAGATAATATGAGAAACAAGGTTTTGCCACAAATGATAATTCCAGTCTTTGCACAATTTCATTTATTTTTAAAAGCTGAGCTCAAAGATCTTATCATCAGAACCCGGGAATCTCCCAATATGGATATCATAGACATACATTGGGAGATAGAAAAACCTTGTTCCTAACTATTAAATTATTTTTATTCCATATACAACTATAAAACCTTTTCAAAACTAGTAATGGAAAATACTTCTTTATTACTTAAATATATTAAAACAAAAAGATAATTTAAAATAATTTAATTACAATTTTAATACTGTTTCCTTTTTACATTGAGATTTGTTTTCTAGGTTATCAAAATGTTACTGGTGATGATAACATGGAACTCGTGATTGCATTAGAAATGTCCAGACTGCAAATGATCGAAGACCAAGTCAAGAAGAGACTCCGAGAAGAATCACTGTAAGTCTATGTATAACTAACTATTAGAACTCTCTTTTACCTTTCTTAGCATCCAGAAAGATCTTTTTAATACCATATTATATAAATTAAATAAAATTGTATGAGATGCTAAAACCTTTGGCATAAAATAAAATCTTTTACCACCTTTTTGATAAAACCATTATGTGTCTCTGTAGAAGTTCGGAGAATATTGGAGGGGGAAAAAAAAGTAGCCTAGGGATTTTTTCTGTAGAAAACTGCAGGTTCAGATGAGGCGAGACCTGTGCCAAGCTCCCCTGATGTTTGCCCTGTCACTGAAGATATTGTGTGGTCTAGAAAACATCTACCTTTTGATAAATTCTGGGCATTTTTCTTGAATTGCATAAACTGGTAATAGCAGAGATTCAAATGAATGAATTGGTCAGGTCTGAGCAGCTCATGATGAGCAATTCCTGTCCAATTCCATCCAACTCTCAGCTTCACCCACCTTCCTTCACATCCAGGCTTTCCCATCATTTGCGAACTTTTCCGGGCTTTGACCACATACATTATTGCCATACATAATCCAATTTACCACCCACAATTAATCATTTTAAAAATGGCTAGATTTAATTTAGTTTCAACAGAGAATCACCAAATAAAACTTGATTCATTAAATTTGGTATGTTAATTCATGGAGAACCAATTATCAAGATTTTTTTTTTTATATCCAGTTTTATATAAATTGCCAGAAACTGTTTTATAGTTGATGTTTAGTTCTTGAGAGATGTTGTAAAATTGGATGATTTGACTTGGTTCTTTGAAAAAAAATGATCCTATTTTTCAAAAATATTCCCTTTTCAGAAATAAAAAAAAAAGAAAAAAAGTGACTTAAATGACCTCTGGAAATCTTTATATTTGAAGCGCAATAACTTTTGTCTGAGTAAATAAATATAACTATTTTAATAAATACTTTATTATTTGGTCTTTTACTTTTCAATGTTTCATAGTATACAGCCACCTATTGAGATGAAATAAAATTACTTTTTCCTTAGCCCAATTTGTTTGTGTGCACATGCATGCATGCATGTTTGTATATGTGTGTGGGTGCGCGCACTTATGCACTTGAGTGTGTATGTTTTGGATTTAACCCATACAAAAACAGAGAAAATTTATTTAACTAGAAACAATTAGAAGTAGATTCTTTGAAAGCTCAAAACCATATAAAATTTTAATCTGAATTAAATCATAGATGAACTTAGTTAACACTAGGTTTACTGGACGCGTCATTTTGACGCAATTCGATTTTTTTAAGTAAAATTACAGAAAACCTTCTCATTTTTATTTTATCTCTTGTGCTGACTTTTATCAGTTTAACGTGGAAAATATATATTGAAGCCTATTTTCTTCAAAAGTTTTAAAATATTGAAATTCTCTATGTGGTATACCTATCTCCACAGATGTGCGTCAATTTGACGCCATCGTAATGTAAATGTAAAAAGTTCAAATCTCATTCGCGCTGCATTTTTTTTTGCCGAGAAACGAGAATTCCTACATAAATATGAGTGCTCAGGCAATAGCTTGATCCCGTTATCTCAAAGGAAATAAGTCCAATAAGTAACAGTTACGTAGAGTGTGAACTGCAGTCAGTGTGCAAAGACATTTTCAAAGTTTAGTTGGTAATAGTTCAAGTATTGAAAAATAAAATACTAGAGTATTTTTTGGATTAGTGATATTATTGTGAAATTCAATTTTATTATATTTAGACAAAAGGCCCTTCTTTATCATATCATCTAATCTAAATATGCCTAGAAGAGGAGATAAAATATTGAAAAACATGGTCAGTGTTAGTGAGGAATTTTCTGGTTCTGAAGAGGATGAAAATGAAATGATTCAAAACAAGGATGAAATTCAGAATTTGGAATCTGATGAAAGTATGCAAGCTGGCAAATCCTCAGACAGTGAAAAAGAAAATCAACAGAATTTAGGTCTTCGCAGAAAAAGGATGCGTATACTATCGGATTCTGAGTCTGAGAATGAGATAACTATTCCAATATTGTCCCAAAATTCGGATGCATTCTGTGAAACAGAAATAGCGGTCGATGGAACAATTTGGACAAAGTTGAAAATGGGCGGTTCAAGTGGCTGATCACCTGTCCACAAAATCTTCAAAGACATCGCTGGGCCTACTGGATACGCTAAACGGAATGTGATGGAAGGTAACGTAAGCAGTGCCTTTCATTTGATTATAACCAAAAACATGATAGAACATATAAAATTTTGAACCGAAGAAGAAGCACGTCGTGTTTTGAAAACAGATTGGAACATTTCAACTACAAAGTTACTTACGTTTATTGGAATAGGTTAAAGTATAGCTTGATTTGATGTTTTTGTTCTCTTAGAAATACTTAATTATGATACTCACATAATATTTATAATTTTAAAAGTGCTAAATCCAAATTTCAATAATTTCATCTTCTTGTGTGCAACTTTCTGAAAATTAAAGAAAAACCAAAGACTTAGTCTATTTGGATGTTATTATTATCAGCATTATTTTAAACATTAAATTCAAGGAATTTTTTCTAACACTGGTTATCAAAAAATTTAAAAATAGATGAATAAACTTGTGAAAAAAGTTGAGAACGAAGCCTATAGAACAGTGGACTTTTTGTTGCCCTTTGAAGGGAGCAGGAAAATTGCCTTGGCCTCTCTTTTTTAATTGCCCATTGTTGTGTTCCATTAACCTTTACCTCCAATATTTATTCAACGGAGGTTCATTGGTTTTGAGTTAAATGGTTCCAAACCTTAAGTGGTTAATCTAAGATGATTTTAGTTGGGGTTCGGTCAAGGTAGATCCAAAAAAAACACAAATTTAAAAAAATGTATTTTTTAATAAAGGAGTATCTGCCAACGTTTCGGCTTACATTGTAAGCCATCTTCAGGGCTATCATGAAGATGAGAGAGGACGTCCTGTCTTAAGTGGTTAAGATTTTTTTCGCATTTCCCCCCTCGGAGAAGTGGTTAAAATTGACATATTTTAAAGTGAATGTTCGCAATGTCTGTTCGTGAGTGTGTTTCAAGTGCTAGAAGATTGTATGATAGATTGAAGAAGAGTGTAATGGAAGAAATACAGTTGGCATGTTTTGCTGAAGCTAATAGAAAGAGAGTTGGCAGTAAAATTGGTATATATTTTAAAGGAGCATATCCCTTGAATTTCATGAGAAATGTCGAAAACACTAACCAAAAGAAGTATTAATGCATAGGTAAAGGAAGCCAAGCAAGATGCAGCAAAACCTAAATTATGTACATCATCAGATGTACCAAATGTTGTTTTCAAAACCAATTGTTTTTGTGTTCTGAAGAAATACCTACCGGCTATGAAGAAAAACAGAGAAATACTCAACTCTCCAAACATAACCTTGGAAATTTTATGACGAAGATAGATAGACAAAGTTTTATGACTTTTGGATAATCACAATGATGAATAAGCACATTCCATACGACGATTACTAGCTGTAAATGACTTGGTTGCTGCTGATTGGCAATATCATTCTCATGTTTTAAAAGATTTTACCTTCCCCCAACAAAATGTGAGAGCACAGACAGACCCACAAAGCAAGTAGATGCTGCTATGCGAGTGATTTATACTTCTCTAGAAACAGTGATGAAAAGTGTCAGTTCAATTGACATGTTGATTGAAAAAAATTGAATGTGATACTAAACCTCAGTCTAAAACAGTAAGAGAACGTCTTCTTGCATGTTTTTTTAATTAAATAATATTGTTTTGTTCCTACATTTCCAAAAGTAGAAACATGAAATCAGCTCCTGATAAAAATGAGGAAAAACCAAAAACCCTCATTGTGAATAATTTTAAAGGGGAAACAAAAGTCAAATTTGACTATTGATTATCCTTTATTTATTCTATTATATTTTATTTCATTTTTTGAATTTTCATAAAGTTTCCATTGTTTTACGAGACTGTTACATCAAAATTCAGATTCCACACACAAAAAAATAAATGTGGGAAGCAGAGTATTTTAAAATATTTTTTAGAAAAATCAACAAATGGTAAATTTAGCAGTTTTTCTAATTTTCAAAATGTTGCATCATTTCTATGCACTAGCAGGTTGAAATTCGGATCCAGCATTCTTGATAACAAAAATCAAATGAATAATGTAATTATGTATTTTCACAAACATGCTATACATAACACAAAAAATCATCCTAAATTTTGAGGTTGATGCATTGCCCGTATAGTGCAGAAAAGTTGAAATTCTGATTTAGCACCCTAAAAAACATAAAGAGCCATTGAGAAACCTAATTCAGGAATTTTTTCTTGACAAAACCTTCATTTGACTGGACTAGAAAAACCAATTGGCATTTCAAGGAGAGAAAGTTAACCAAAGACAATATATTGTTCACGTAGGCTTCGTCGGTCGTCAGATGTATTTACCATTTCATCTTCCGGGTTGGACCGAGTCAAATTGTTGTTATTTGCCGAGCTTTCGCACATCATGTGATGGCTTCTTCAGGGCTGAAAAGAGAATGAGAGTT
>KZ808877.1:13408-23489 GCA_000696205.2 Oncopeltus fasciatus
GTTACTCCCTTGTTTCGGCCCTAGTCCTGTTCCATCGAGGTTCTCCTACTAAGTATTATTTACTTAGCGAAAATAAGTGATAATTGTAGTGATCCCTTTGATTCATTGTAATAGACTCCGGTCAAAACTATTTTGATCGTTAAATGTAAATATTGGATTGATGAATAAATTCTTTTTAAAAAGCAACTATCCATCGAACCCAATATAACTGGCGGAGTCAGGAAAAGGATTGTAGTTTATTCATAGTAACAAATCCAATACAATTACTCAACACAACCCAATACTACCAATAAGGTTAATAAAACCCAGAAAATAAAATTCAGAATCGTGACAGATTTCAGACTGCTAAATGCCAAAACGATCGATGACCGCTACCCTATACCAAACATTACTGACATTTTAGACATACTAGGAAAAAGCACGTATTTCAGCTGCATCGACCTACATTCTGCATTTTTCTCAATTTTGGTAGACGAAAACAGTATACAAAAAACGGCATTTTCGACCGAAGACGGACATTACGAATATTTACGAATGCCCTACGGCGTAAAAGGCGGAATGACCAAGTACATACCAACGCATGATAAATAACTTACTCCGAAATATAAAAAACACTATAGTATATCTAGATGATATATTAGTTTACTCCACCAGCCTACAGGAACACTTACAGACCCTTACAGAAGTTTTTACAGCCCTTCGAAAAGCTAACCTCCGCATACAATTGGACAAAACAGAATTTTTAAAACCCGAAGTCGCATACTTAGGACACATTATCACAAGAAACGGAATAAAACCAAATCCCGACAAAATTAAAACCATAGAATCTTTTCCAATACCAAAAACGGCGAAACAAATAAAAGCATTTTTAGGACTTTTAGGTTACTATCGAAAATTTATACCACATTTCGCGGACATAACGAAACCATTCACCAACTGCTTAAGAAAAAATATGAAAATAGACATAAACGATCCAAACTATATTAAATGTTTCGAAAACTGTAAAAAATTGTTAATAAACGAACCCATGTTACAATACCCTGATTTTAATAAAGAATTTTTTCTCACGACAGATGCAAGTAACTTTGCCATAGGCAGTGTACTTAGTCAAAAAGTTAACGAATCCCGTTTGCCCATAGCTTATGCTTCAAGAACCCTAAACCAATCGGAAACCAAATTATCCACAATTGAACGCGAATTATTGGCCATAGTCTGGTCAACGAAGTATTTCAGACCCTACCTTTTTGGCAAACCCTTTACGATCCAATGCGATCAAAAACCCCTCTCATATCTTTTTTTCTATGAAAGACCCTTCCTCTAAGATACTTAGATGGTGACTAAAATTAGAAGACTACCAATTTAAAATTGTTCATATCACCGGAAATTCAAACAAGGTAGCAGACTGTCTCTCTAGAGTAGAGATTAATAATAATGAAACGATTCAACCACATGAGACAGACGGACATGTTATCAGAAACAGTTCTGCAACTATCTCAGATTCCTCCCCGAGCTCTTCGATAAACTCGACCCTCCAACACCTAGAAGAGGACCTTGAGTTCCTAAGACAGAATACTTCTCAACACACAGATAGACCGAACGTTGAGAGAGAACCACAAGATTCCCCAGTAATAAACAATCCCTGTGACGATACTATACCAACCGAAGAAAACATTACTAATATTAACATGCCTATTTCCGACAAACCTATAAATTACGCAAACAACCAAATCTTCATTCAACTAGTTAATTATAACCCTTCCAATCCACTAATAGAAATCCTTTTCAAAACAAAGAATAGAATCACATGTCAGATATCAAAAATACATTTTGAACAAGATATAATTAAATTAATAAAAGAAATGATCATACCCAAACGGAAATATCACCTTTATTTTCAACAAGACATCAGTAACAGATTTTACGAAATTATTACAAAACACTTTAACACAAACGAAGTCAACTTAACCAAATGCACTAAAAAATTAATTGACGTACAAGACGAAAACGAATACAAGGACATAATACATTCCTATCACATCTCAAAAACAAATCACCGCGGATCTAACGAAACATACGCCAAAATTAAAGATCAATACTACTGGCCTAACCAATTACAAACAATTCAAACATATGTAAATAAATGCAAAAATTGCCTACAAACCAAATATGACAGACATCCCTTAAAATTACCTTTCAACGTAACACCTACGGCAAACCAACCATTCGAAATACTACACTTAGATACTATAACTTTTGGAAACACTAAATTCCTTACAATGATCGACACATTTTCAAAATACCCCCAAGCATATAAATTAAAAGCAGCCCAAGGAACAGACATTGTAAATGGACTGATCACATTTTTCTCACACCACTCAACCCCTCATACTATCGTTATGGACAACGGTTTAGAAATGAATAATTCATTAGTAAAAGAATTAATAAACCTCCATAAAATAAAAATCCATTTTACTTCAAGTCAAAACCCCAATTCGAATTCTCCTATAGAGAGATTCCATTCTACATTAATCGAACATATTAGACTACTGAACAACAGGCCCGAATTTAAAAACGAAGACATAGAAACCAAAGTGAAATACGCTGTAATAGCATATAATTCATCTATACATTCAATCACTAAAATGACCCCATTTGAGATTATAAACGGCAACACTAACAGAAAAACCACATTCGACATAGACATCGAAGTAACACAATTGAAAAATTATTTACAAAAACATAAAGAAAAATTGACATTACTTTACTCGAAAATTAACGAAATCAGCTCCAAAGCTAAAGACAAATACATTTCCAAAGCTAATGAAAAACGAACAGACACACCTATATCAGGCCCATTACCTAAAAAGGTTTATGTAAAAAACAAACAAAAACAATCTAAATTAGAAAACAGATATAGACAAGAAACCTTAACTGACACTAATGAACAACTATAAACCGGTACAAGAAAACTGACACATTTCAATACTAGAACCAAAATCCACCAAAGTAACATTAAAAGACCCAGAAAAAGTTCTAAGGAAACAACCAAAAAATCACTAGAAGAAACACCACATAGACCTTCGACCTCTAAAATCTCCGTTTCAGTACAGAAACATAAAAAACAAAAATATTTCCCAATACTAACCTTAGAACCTGATTACGATTAAAATAAATAAATGATAAATAAAGAATAAATAAATGATAAATAAATNGCTTCCTCAACATTACTTATAATAATAGGTGCTCTTGCGCCAGTCATTTTTAATGAGATGAAACCATTTTTTTTTTTTTTTTTAACATTCGCTAAAGGCTAAAATCAGCCGAAGAAGAGAGGCTTCATGAGAAAACCGAAATGTACATTTTTCAAAGAACGCATAAAAAGAAAGATATTTACGACTATAGTTTAGCGAGCCGTCTTTAGTTAATAATAATGATAAGAAATCTCATCTTATTGGCGTTCAATGATATCCCTTGGTATTATAGGATTTCAATGCACATCAATAGAAAAGTTTTCTTACGTTTTAAGTCGGATGATGAGAAAATGAGAAAATGTTTTAGAGGAAGACCCCTCTTGCTTGTTGCTAGACTACTAGGTTGCTAGATTTTTAGTTTGCTGGGTTGTTAGATTTTAGGATTCAAGGTCTTTAGGTTGCCTGGCTGCTAGGTTGATTGGTTTTTAGGTTGCCAGATTGCTAGTTTTTTAGGTTACCTGGTTTCTGGTTTATAATCGTAATATCTTGGTTATGTTTTGAGTTTTTAAAAACTTTATAGAAGATGATAAGTATGAAATGTTATTTTAAAAACATATCCATAAAATTTTAACGAAAATAATTTTAAATACTATAATTCAAATGTTAATTAAGAATGTTATTTAGGAATTAACTAAGATGTCTGAGCGCTTCCTTCACTCTTCCCGCTAAGTATAGTGCAAAGCTTGGTGATCATAATTTATAAGCTTGTTGTTCTCTCTGGTTTGTATTTTCCACTTACTCTATTATATATCCACATTTATTCAGACTTGGAAAATTTACTTCATCAATCCTGCGTAACATTTTAATTACTGCAGTGGCTTACTCAGGTGCCCAAAATATTAACATTAATTAGAGCTACAATAAGCTGACATGATTTATAATAATTATGACAGGCTGTTGGATCACAAGTATGTGATGTGTAATTAAATAGTTTTCTGTCATTATTTTGTTTGTAGACGTTGTCCACCGTCATGAATTTCGAAAAAGAGCTTATCGAGACTGTGTTGAAAAATCATGGACATGCATACACTGTGCAGCGAGTGTTGAGTATGGAGTCCGAGTCGGCACTGCCCAAGGGTGAGAACTACCTCTCGACAATCTACAGGATTAGCCTAAGGGTGGTTCTTGGCAACGGAAGGCTGGCCAAGAAGAGTCTCATCCTGAAAGTGGTTCCTTCAGAAAAGGCGAAAACTGAGCTGGTGAAAGACATGGGAGTCTTCAAATGTGAAACTTTGGTAAGCATTGCATTAGTCTCATTTATCTAAATTAGTTCTGTAGAATAATTTACATGACATATGTATATTTAACGTTCACGATTGGTTCAGTTTACATGACTTCAAAGTCTAATTTTCCCATACAATGAAGCAGGATAGTAAAATTTGTCAATTGTGGTGTAAGTCATTTGTTTCAAGTTTGAATTATTAATTTGGCTTATTTTCCATTTTTCTTCTTTTAAAATATCTTTAGATAATTTATTTTTCTTTTCGTATGTTTATTTATGATATTTTTTAATTTTAATTTAATTTTAAGGACATGCTAGTAAAATTTGAAACTGTCCTGTCATACTCAGCTTATTATATTGGTTAGTTTTCAAAGCACTGTCTACTAATTTGTTTTTTCTCATAGTACATATCTGTATAATTTTCAAATTTTCCTTATGTTATCAACGTGAACAGCTCATTTGACAAAGGGAAATCTGCAAAAAAAATTCGTTATAAATTTGGCTGAACGTAAACTCAAAGCATTTACGACAGTAATTATTGGTATCTTTATTCAATATATTTTAAAAATTCATTTAAAGCTAATAAGTAGTTTCTTTTTCAAACTTGCACTGAAACTATTTGTTCACTGATTGACCTCATCCCCAACAAATCTCCTTTTATCAGACACTAATGAATGCTACGGACACATACTCCTGACATTTTAAATGCATTAAAATTAAAGCTATCAGAATTGAATAATTCAGATGCATACGGTCGAGAATTATATGTGTGTATATATNGATGCTGTAAATATTGAAAAATTTCCAGTTTATTTTTTTTAATTTTTTTTTTTTTTCCTTGTCGTGTCAACCATGGAGGTTATTAACGCCAATCATTTTGAAAAGTTTCAATTTTTTCTATAATTCCAAATTAATAAGATATTCTTATTTATTCTTCATTGGAGAATAAAAATATATGGTTTTTACAATCACAATTTAATATATAGGCAACGTTCAATTATGAGGTCATATGTCTCTAAAGACATAAATAATTAATAATCAAACCTACATATTAAAATAATTTATACTAATAACAGATACACGGATAGGAATTAAATATATTAATAACAATGTAACTTATGCTCTAGTTGACTAATAAATAATTAAAACTGAAATACTCACAGCATAAAACAAATATATAAAACCAAAGGAAAAGTGCTTATTTACAAAGAGGCCTAAGAGCCACTTGGCAAATTGCCTACAAGAGATCACAGGAGTCACTAGTTACTGTCACTCAAGACTTCACTGTCACTTGCACTGCAAGGGCCACGACCAGCCCGGTGCCTGGATCTTACAGGGTATCGGACGTGGTGTCTGACACTGCCTGGAGGGTTGTAGGCGAGCGTTGTTGTGTCTTCCAAGCGGAATCCTCTAGACCTCCTCTTACATGGGAATGGTGATGATGATGATGAATGGTTCCCATTCATTGCTTCCTCAACATAATAATAGGTGCTCTTGCGCCAGTCATTTTTAATGAGATGAAACCATTTTTTTTTTTTTTTTTAACATTCGCTAAAGGCTAAAATCAGCCGAAGAAGAGAGGCTTCATGAGAAAACCGAAATGTACATTTTTCAAAGAACGCATAAAAAGAAAGATATTTACGACTATAGTTTAGCGAGCCGTCTTTAGTTAATAATAATGATAAGAAATCTCATCTTATTGGCGTTCAATGATATCCCTTGGTATTATAGGATTTCAATGCACATCAATAGAAAAGTTTTCTTACGTTTTAAGTCGGATGATGAGAAAATGAGAAAATGTTTTAGAGGAAGACCCCTCTTGCTTGTTGCTAGACTACTAGGTTGCTAGATTTTTAGTTTGCTGGGTTGTTAGATTTTAGGATTCAAGGTCTTTAGGTTGCCTGGCTGCTAGGTTGATTGGTTTTTAGGTTGCCAGATTGCTAGTTTTTTAGGTTACCTGGTTTCTGGTTTATAATCGTAATATCTTGGTTATGTTTTGAGTTTTTAAAAACTTTATAGAAGATGATAAGTATGAAATGTTATTTTAAAAACATATCCATAAAATTTTAACGAAAATAATTTTAAATACTATAATTCAAATGTTAATTAAGAATGTTATTTAGGAATTAACTAAGATGTCTGAGCGCTTCCTTCACTCTTCCCGCTAAGTATAGTGCAAAGCTTGGTGATCATAATTTATAAGCTTGTTGTTCTCTCTGGTTTGTATTTTCCACTTACTCTATTATATATCCACATTTATTCAGACTTGGAAAATTTACTTCATCAATCCTGCGTAACATTTTAATTACTGCAGTGGCTTACTCAGGTGCCCAAAATATTAACATTAATTAGAGCTACAATAAGCTGACATGATTTATAATAATTATGACAGGCTGTTGGATCACAAGTATGTGATGTGTAATTAAATAGTTTTCTGTCATTATTTTGTTTGTAGACGTTGTCCACCGTCATGAATTTCGAAAAAGAGCTTATCGAGACTGTGTTGAAAAATCATGGACATGCATACACTGTGCAGCGAGTGTTGAGTATGGAGTCCGAGTCGGCACTGCCCAAGGGTGAGAACTACCTCTCGACAATCTACAGGATTAGCCTAAGGGTGGTTCTTGGCAACGGAAGGCTGGCCAAGAAGAGTCTCATCCTGAAAGTGGTTCCTTCAGAAAAGGCGAAAACTGAGCTGGTGAAAGACATGGGAGTCTTCAAATGTGAAACTTTGGTAAGCATTGCATTAGTCTCATTTATCTAAATTAGTTCTGTAGAATAATTTACATGACATATGTATATTTAACGTTCACGATTGGTTCAGTTTACATGACTTCAAAGTCTAATTTTCCCATACAATGAAGCAGGATAGTAAAATTTGTCAATTGTGGTGTAAGTCATTTGTTTCAAGTTTGAATTATTAATTTGGCTTATTTTCCATTTTTCTTCTTTTAAAATATCTTTAGATAATTTATTTTTCTTTTCGTATGTTTATTTATGATATTTTTTAATTTTAATTTAATTTTAAGGACATGCTAGTAAAATTTGAAACTGTCCTGTCATACTCAGCTTATTATATTGGTTAGTTTTCAAAGCACTGTCTACTAATTTGTTTTTTCTCATATTAACTGTAAACTAATTCTATTGCACCTCTCAGAAGTAATAGCATAGATAGCAAAATATATCATTATTTATTAAATAATAATCAAAACTATAGTGTAATTGAAAAATAATACTAATTTTATACCTCTGTTATCTGTATCCTGGTCATTAAATTCTATTCCCAAAAGATGTTTATACAAACTTTCCAACATGGCAATCTTTATATTCCTTAAACTGTATGTTATACAACTAAAATTAATAGAAGACGAATCTTATGTGTTTGTCGTGTTTTTCGAGGTAAAATTCCCTCTTTCCCTTCGAATTTCTATTTAGCGGACCCCCGAATTTTTGTTTTCTTAATTTAGAGCTGCTTTTCTTTTTTAGCATTACAACGACCTCCTAATGTCAATTTATGTGTCTTTATTTAAAATTATCACAAATATTTGATATCACTAACATTAATATTTATTGTAGTTATTTATTTAACTTCTCCAGTTATCCTGTACTCCCTTCCGTTCGACCTATTACGTCGACCTAGCTTAAATGACACATTCTCCCACTGGAGAGCACATTTCCTCTCCGGCAGAGAATATTAAGTGGAACGCTTGTTCAATAACTACCAACTTCCGTGGCCGTACTCTGTATGGTGCTGTATCTTCTCACGCTATTTCTAAATCCGTTCTCTCCTACCTACCAATCACATATCTCAAGATCCTAAGTTAGGTTTTTGAGTTAAGGCGTACGAAAGAAATTCTCTGACCTTAGAATCCCCGTGATCCCCGTATAAGGTGCAGTGTACACTGCTTTTATGTAAAATTAAGCATTTCTTTGGGAAGGCACACTTGAAACCCAATTTCACTTCACAACAAATTCGCATGGTATCTTATTTTTTCATTTAATGGGAACTTTGTGTTCCAATGGTGCTGGAGCATGAGAGAGTAGGCATTCATTGCAAACCCGCCAAGCTCCTCATTTTCGCACAAATCCCTATCGACATTCTTTCGCTGAATTTCAAAACACCATGAACCTGCGATAGGTATGAACCATGAACTTAGCTTTCTGCTCTTTGGCAGAGAAGTTTCTTCGACATCTTCCGACTACAACAAGGCCCAAATGTGTCCTCAATACATCGATAAACATTCTCACCACATTCAGATGCTGGGAATTTGTCAAATAGCACCAAAATTTTGCAGTCACTAGACATACTATAACCTATTTTCTTACTTACTAGGGTCGTATTCACTTCTGAGGTCAATTATATTATTTTTACTTGTCTAAGCATAAAATACACGACTATGACTTAATCATCAGGCTAACATCGAGAAATACTTAGAAAAATCATTTTCCAAAAATGATTATTTTGTCCTTCAAACTACTCATTTTTCTCCCTCTGAAATTTTTCGAAATAGTTACGATTTATAGTGATGATAAATCTGTCCTCAATGTATCATTCTCAGCCTCCATCCGTTCCATCGAACATCTATGAAAAAAGCTAATTTAAAACGAATGCCTATCAAAAATTCAATAAATGCCCTTCCTATTCGTTATTGCGACATTCGATTCCAACATTCTATTGTTCAGTTGGAGTTTTGTGTTGTTGTTTTTAAAGGAAAAAATATTACCTTTATTACTTGCTTTACATGTATTGCCACTGTGCAGTGTGTTCAGATCTTTCTATTTCATCCTTTATATTGCAGACATCCTCACCAACCACATACCCACCTGCTTCTCTTTGCTGATGACAAAGCGACCCTCTCTTCACAATCGAAACCTAATACAATTTCCTGTATAAAACAACTTCCATACTATTCGGCAATGGTTAATCAAGTAAATTACTATCTACTAAAAGGGTCTCATAACAATGTTAAATTAAAAAGCAACCCTATAACTCTATTTGATTCTGTTCGTTTCCCTAAATTTTATCTTGACTCACGAATTAACTGAAGCGAATATGAAATTATCAAGAGACAAGTACGTGAAAAATGCTTCAGACTTTTACACCAATTTATAAACAGGCGCTCACTGCACACAACGGAAAAATCCCGTTTTGACATTGATGAATTTATTACTTAGCTTTTTATCACTTAAACAATTATGTAAAATAGTTATAAAATTTATTAGTTCACCGATAAGCACTTTTAAACTATTATACAGCTAGAGAGGTTTTAATTTTCTCCATTTTCTCGTCTATGATGAATCAGACATCACAACTCCTTATCTTATCAATTTCTGCTGGATGTTATTTACAGCTTAATTTCTGCGAATTCACATCCTTTTGAATTCACGATTTACTTTCACTAAGAATTTATACGAATTTCATCAATCAAGATAGAAATTAGGATTTCAACTTGTTAACATGACAAAATTTCTTCCAAAATTTCAATTGATCTTTACCGAACATTCGCGTTGTAATGCCTAAAAATGTAATCCGTGTTATATATAATGGCGACAGGACTTTAGGGAAAGGCATGAGTTTTAAATAATATAAATGAAATATATAAATATA
>KZ808877.1:23610-45068 GCA_000696205.2 Oncopeltus fasciatus
ATATATATAAAATAATAAAAATCTTAATAACTTGTATGTTACTAGATTTCATAATTTTAAATTAATGAAAATCTTGAATGAAGGAAAATAGATGTTAAATATATAACTTTATAGCGTTTTATTGTATAATTATTTTAAAAAGTATTTCATGCAGGACCTGCCTAAGTGCCTAAATACCGAACCTTATAAATAAGCTTCATTACTATATTTGGTTTTCTTATTTAAAATTTGAGAAAAATTAAGTGCGCAACGTTTTTGGTAAAAATTTGAAAAATAATTATTTCAAAGTCAAGTAACTTATCATACATATTATACTTGAAAATGGCGATACAAATATATCTTTGTTGGTTTCTTATTTTTCTGGCTTTCAGTAATGCAGCTTAAACAGGAAACGTCTCACAGCAATAAAATACATTTGTGGGAAATGGCTTGAATACAGAATAGAGAAGCCATGAGATGTAATTTCAATGTATTTCACTTTTGACAGATGTATTCGACAGTTCTGCGGGAGATGGAGATGCTGATGGAAGAATTCGGAGATACGGAAGATCCCCTCTGGTGCAAGCTTGTGCACTACGAGCCCTACAACGCTCTACTGCTTGAGGATCTCAGAGTAAGTTGACAAGTTGTCAGCAATCATTAAGTACATTATAATTTGCTATAAAATTCCATTTTGAAGCGTACAATGGCATAATCTCACAGTCATAAGGCTCACAAACCTCTTCTACCTTACCTGGGATTCCCTATATCTTTACTAACCAGAAATCCTGAAATTTTTTATAATTTTTTTCCCTTCACGAAATATAGTTGTATAAAATAGTTTTTTATTAGACTTAGATAGAGTTTGCTAGATATATTTTTACGAAAGTTACTAGCTGATTATTCAAAAATAAAACAAATATTAAATGCCCTCATAAAGACAGAATTATATCATTATCAGGTTTTATTATTCTAAAAATCTTAAAATAGATATATACCCACAGAAATATTGGATTGGTGGTTAGTGTTAAATTTAAGAGTAGTGAATATTAATTAATACAAATAGGCTTATGGCAGCGCGAAATCGCCGGCAAATTCAATTTCATATTGATTTCTTAAATAAAAACAATTACGTTATACGGAAAATAAACAGAATAAAACCGTTATTTTGATATAAAATTTAAATTAGTTAAGACGAGTAGTACTCACGTTATTATACCGTTATTCTGGGAAAAAAAATGTTTTATTGTTATAAGTAGAAAATTATAAATAAATAAACTTGCAAAGGCTTTAGAGTATACAACGCACGCTCAGTTAATAACAGTAAATTTAATTAAACTAATTTTATGTTAAATAATTGTTATTTTTTAGAAAAAGCAAAAAGGACATTTTTAAATTTTGAAGTGGCTAGCACACACTATCTGACTTGTCACAAGCCACATGGAGAAAGGAAATATAAGTATCCTTTAAAACATGGATTAAGACTAGAAAGCCAAAGATAAAATATTACTTGTTTTTGAAGTTACTGAAGAAAGCGTAAAACATGTTAAATGTTTGGCATAAGGACAGCTATTTACAATAATATTCTCAAACCATTATGTGAGGAAGAAGTCATCTAGCAACACAAAACATTCAATCACGCACGAGCACTGTATGGAAAACAGAATTTCCATTTTGTATAATGAAGCATATTTTTCATATATTACATTGTAAATGTGAAGCAAACATGGTTGTGTGTCATATTCGATATTAAATTCCGAAAAGAACACTGAAATAAAAGTATTGACGCTAAGCGGCCTAACCTAAACAGTTTCTACATTGCTTCGCAGAATGGCGGAACCAATATACAGTCGTATCTGTCAAAGCTGAGGAATTGCGGAAATGTGTACAGAGAATTATCAGCTGTGCTGTCATCTCCACATGGCCAGTCTGCATACGCAATCTCTTAACTTCTCTAAAGAGATGTGCGTTGAGTTATCATCAGGGTCCAATCCAGGCAGTACTCACTCCATGTAGACTATCTTAACCCTAAAGACTCCAGCAAATCCATCTCATTGTAAAGTAGCGGAAATCAAGCTATTTAATATATGTAATAAAGAGAACTAATTCTTCGTTAGGGTATCTTTTTTCAAACCTTTAGATACGTTCCGAAGTTTCTTAGTGAGCATTCCGATTTCAGAAGGTGAGACGGTCGATGACTTCGTGACTCATTTTTATTGTCTTGCTTCGAAGGGGACATTTGTGTGCTTCCCGATGTATAAGGGCGTTTTTCTTTTATGAATATTTTTTTAAGATAGTAAGCGTCGCCTTTACATAAATAATAAACCATAAAGTAACAATATAGATATTTACTGTTCCATACCTCTATTCTGGAGTCTGAGCGATATCTTAATTTGCATAGCCGATAATTCCAGCTGACTGGGATGTAGAGGAGAACTATTCTCTTGTCCAAGCTCTTCTGCTTCTAAATCCCTGGTTATCAAAGAAACGGAAACGTTCACTCACTTGTTGAAGATTTGTTCCGCGATGATGAATTCCTCGAAACTCCGTCTCAATCAACCCAGGCTTTCTACGTCGTCAACTGTGGCGAGTTCGATAACAAAAGAATCAACTTATAATAGCTTGAGAGTCTTGAGAGAAACAATTGCAGAGACAAAACACGTCTTCTCTTTGCAATGGCTGCTGCCGAACTTAACACCTGACTGGAGTATACAAATAATTTTTTCAAAGATGTTTTTCATCCAAAATGTTAGACAAGAGACATTCCTTTTGTCGTTATTCGAAATAAATTGGAACTGAGCAAGTCAGCAGGAAGCTGGTTAAAGCAGTAGCTGCTGATACGATACTTGTATGTGTACAATACAACAAAATACAATTAACATCAAGGAGCTCCTAGACAGAAAGAATCTTGTATAGCAAATAAGTATAATTACTTTCCTTTGCAGTAGTAGAATGTAGAAGCCAGAGTGAGAAAGAAAAACAAGGAGGAAAGTAATTTTGGAAGAAATTCTCCAATCCAACTTACGTCATCATCACCGTAATGAGTATAATGAAAGGAAAACTGAGCAGTAACAGGAAATTCTTAGAATGAGACGAGACTTCTAGAGGATTGAGACATCGAGAGAGTGGTTTTGCTTCTGCTCGCGTCATCGTATGATTAAGTGATTATTTGCACGGACCAAGATTTAGTTGAAGGGAAGTAGAAAGATTTGGTAACGATCAGCTGACTGGCGAAGTGTATATCAAGAAGTAGATTGCAATAAAATCATGAATTTAGCAAAAGATGAACCTCGTAAAGCGCTGGGAAAATATCGTGTTTATTGGCGTCACAACGACTTTTGTTGTATTTAAAAGTATCAATTAAATCCACTTTTTTTTCTTTTCGTTGATAATCAAACATTGTTATTTATATAGGAACCATATTTTTATTTATTTTGTATATTTATTGTATACTTGTATATTTATAAAATTAGAACTTAAAAAGTAAATAACGTTTACTTATAGAAGACTTTAATGACTTCCAGGCTTTACCGAAACTTTTGCCTTTCCCCAGAGTGGCGGCTTCAGAATGACGAGGCGACAGGACTGCTTGGACTTGGATCATGCACTCCTGGTCCTCCGGAGTCTGGGGAGGTTCCATGCGATGTCCAAGATCCTCGAGACAAGAGGCATCATCTCCAAGGATGATTACAGGCCATACTCTCTCGTGTCAGACAAGAACCTCATCAAGTACTTCATGTACTACGGACTGCAGACACTAGCCAAGGCTATGGAGGATCATTGGGGTCCTGAGTGGTAAAGATAACATACTTTGCTACATTAAAAACTTTAATCCTTAATTAACAATCTTCCAAAATTATATGATTTATTTCCAAATTGTATTGAAATACACCCACAAAAAAATTATTACGGAATTTTTATAAATTAAAAAACATTTATTGGGTTACCAATGAAATTTAATTGTAAATAATTGATTTTTTCCATAAGGCATTCATACCCCAAGAATATATATAGCTATAAATATTTATTGCTCCTAAGTTATGCATGTTAGGAATGTTGAATATTTTTTTCTGTTCTAAACACCAATAGTATTATGTAGGTATACATTTTAGAAATGAATATAAAAATGTTTGAAACTAACATTGCTCCTCGATTTCAAATCGCAATTGCTTGGATTTATCACTATTAAAGCAAGGTAAAAATGAATTTATAATATAATAGTAAAATAACATTCAACAAAACAAATTTAATTTGACTATGAGTGAATAATAATTTCTAATTAATTCTTCCGCCATTCAAAGTGTTACAAACAGGATTCATTTTTAAGTTATTATTTTTAAGTTTTTTTACCCAAATACAGATTAAATTTAAAACTTTATGTATTGAAAACCGAAGAACATTAATAAAAAAAAATGAAATTGTGGATATCCAAAACAACCAGAGCAACACAAGTGAGGCTAACATTCAAAAAAATAAATAAATGAAAAATTAAAAAAAAAAGAAAAAAAAAAAGGAGGTTTTAGCAAACACTAAAAAGCAAAAAGATTTTTAGGGAATTTTCTGTCAAGTAACCGCAGCGTAACCTACCCTTCAGAAGGTTACGCCTTGTAACGTTATCCTCTATAGGAATAATTCTCTCCCTACCCCTTTCCTTTTCCCTTTACCCTCCCCGGTTGAATTTTGAATTTTCAATGATATTTTTTGACCTATGAGCCCTAGAATATGAGCTATGTAGCATAGGATATGTATGCGTACTTCATATAACATGAATGTATTCGTCAAAGTATGCTGCTAATAACCCCCTCGCCTCGTTTTTTTTTTTTTTTTTTCCCNGCTGTCAAGGCCAGGACACGAACCTGTATCCTTGCTATCCGGGCCAGTGCGTTTTCCATTTACGCTACCGAGACAAAACTGATACGTTATTAAATTCCCCGCACTAGTATCGAGAGTCTAACCTCCAAGGCAGACGAATATATCGTCTTATGCTCGGAGGAGCTAACATTATCAAGCTGTTTAAATGACTCTCATTTTTTACATACAAGTCCTGGTTGGTACAGTTAGATTTTTTATTCAGTTCCTTGAACTAAACATTGTTAAAAGTCTTTCTGATATAGTTGTTGAATGATCTTACTTCCGATAAAAAGGCTACTTTGATGATCCTTGTTGGCTTTCAATCATGCTTATGATAATTTCTGGTACATTTGGTTAATACTTACATTATTAAGAAATAATTCCACTGAAAAAAAGTTTTTATTTTTAAGGCAGTGCAAAGGCTACAGGTCTCTTGGTTTCCCTAATAACAATATAATAGTAAAATATGGTATATTGTATTGTTCCAAGAGAACCAATTTTAAATTTATGTCTCTACTGGCTTAATTAAAAACCTCTACTATATATAATTTTAATGGTTCATTAGAGAAAAAATGCATCAGAGTGAATATTTTTATTACTGTCATTCAATCGCTTCATAATAAGAGTATATCTATCTTATCGTAATGTACGTATTGCTAATACCATATTTAATTATAGCAAGCATTATAAATGGGAAGATAGTTTTGTCAGAGAAAACCTTATTTAACCAAAAAAATGTGTATTGAACCAAATCGTACTATAATAGACAGCTAAATTTGATGAGAGAAAGCAAGTAATGACCATTTTATTTTACCTGAGTAGATTTACAAGCCATTGTTTTGTCCGAGATCCTACAAGTGACGTATTTTTTTTGTTTATGTCAGCACTGAAGTACCATTCATTGCATCGCACTCTATCGATTTGTCATCCATTCGGTAGTCACCTGCACCGATCATCTCAAAGTGACAAGGAGCGAATTTCCTTAAATTTTTTATTTAGTATATGTTATTTATTTATTTTTAAGTTTAATTTAATTGGTAAGTCATTGATGACTAAAGAGACATGTGTATTAACGAATTTAGCTTATATGATAGAATGAAAGAATGTCTTCGAAATTTCAATGCGGGTTAAGCATTTCTGAAGTTTAAAGGAATGAAGTGAGGGCATATCAGAACTATTTAGAAATCAGGTATAATATTAAAACATGAGCAGCCAATATTCTAAAATAAAATATGAAAAGATAATCCTTTTACACTAATACAACAGTAATGGTGAGGGGAGGAGAGGAATATATATAAAATTTTAAACGGATTTTACTTTTATATTTTTTTTATTAGCCTTTCTTTACATCTAGAATAATTTTGCAATCAACCATTTAGGGTCATGGGAGTAGGAACTATCTACAGATTTCCACCCCATTCTAGATACCTATGGCACGGGACAAACTTTTATTCATAAATAAAAAATTGCCTTTTGTGGGATATGAAGCCTCAGCGCTAGGAATGCGAGACTCGAACGTACACCATGAGCTAGCTTGGTGGCCCTTGAATGGATAATATTATATGCTTCTTAAGATCAGTCTTGATCAGTTATATTTTGCGACATTATACTTACGTGAATTCCTCACCCAAAATCTGGTAAATTTTTCCTCGTTTATTGCAGTATACTATTTGAAATCCCATATACCCAGTTAAACTACACATATTTTATTTTATCACAGGTATGACGTCGCTCAGAAGCTTAAGATACCATGCGACGTTCTCCAGGAGAAAATGATGGAGCTTGGAAAACTTGACGAAACTCGCTTCAACTGCTTGAACCATGGCGACTGCTGGACAAATAACATGATGTTCAAATATGACTGGAAGAACCGCCCGACAACCATGAGGTACCATAAGGAATCGAATGATTATATATGCTATAAATGCTTTGAAGCCATGACCATACTTAGTCTTTCAGTAAGCCGTGTGAATGTTATGCATGATTCTTATTTGCATGAATTAGTCATAACCTTGAAATATATATAACTGCATGCTCTTCGTTTTAACCAGTTGACCATTTGTAACATTCCACCCACCAATTTAAAAGGTGCCTTCTGACCTTTCCCGCCTAAATTATTCAAAATAAACGGTACTTGTTTGAGGTCTAATTACAACTAATCAACTATGAAATGTATTATTAGTCAGATAAATCGCGATATAGGTTGATGAAAAACCACCAACTCTCGTTTAGCCTTTACTGAGAAAATTAGCTCCAGTCAACTCAAATTTGACGTTCCTTAAAATTATCACGGAGAAAAACATTAGAAACAAAAGTTATGTGCTTCTTTATAAATATATAATATAAAGTCTGTCACGCAGAAGCTATGAAATCTAGGCAGATTTCTCTTTATTTATTATATATTTATATTAATAAGTGTAAATGAATTTTATTTGAAATTTTTCTTTCTGTTTGGAACAATAAGTGTAAAAGGTATTCCCGCACAAGTGTGCTCTAGACGAGCCAGGGGTAAATATATCGTAGTTGCATTCGCAAATTGCTCTCATAATAAGTGTTTTTCATAAAAATGTTTGAGAATATAAACTTCGAAATATATAACATTTTTTACATATTATGCTGTGTTTATATTTTTTTCTAACTCATGAACAACGAAGATATTACGATGGTCTTGTATGTAAATAAAATTTCCTCTTAACAATATTACAAAAGTATAAATAACTAAATCAAAGTCTAGCGATTTGCATTATTTATTGTTATATTAAATTGATTAAATTAATTCGGGTAGATGTATAAATTTCAGGATAATACACTTTTAAAACAATTGTGACCCCCTCCCTAAAGAAAGAAAAATTATGCTGCTAATTGTAATTCATATTTATATTTTAATTTCAGCATAATGGGAAACGGTACAAACTCTGTTACATTTTGTTTTCAACTGATCATCAAAGGGTTTTATGAATTTATGAATAATAAAGTATAGAAGAAATTCTAAAAAATCTCCCCACTTCATCGACATTTGTTGATTTCCAAGGAAGAACTAGTATAAAACAAGTACTTTTTTTTATTCCATTCAGACGCCATTTTGAGTCGACGAGAGGGTTGTAGGGATTACATTAGGAGGTCAGGGACTGTGCAACTAGGTGTGGGTAGTATGGCACTTACCCGTGAAAAAGATAGAAGCNATGCTGCTAATTGTAATTCATATTTATATTTTAATTTCAGCATAATGGGAAACGGTACAAACTCTGTTACATTTTGTTTTCAACTGATCATCAAAGGGTTTTATGAATTTATGAATAATAAAGTATAGAAGAAATTCTAAAAAATCTCCCCACTTCATCGACATTTGTTGATTTCCAAGGAAGAACTAGTATAAAACAAGTCCTTTTTTTTATTTCATTCAGACGCCATTTTGAGTCGACGAGAGGGTTGTAGGGATTACATTAGGAGGTCAGGGACTGTGCAACTAGGTGTGGGTAGTATGCCACTTACCCGTGGAAAAGATAGAAGCAGTAGGAAATGGGGTCATGGACTGAAGGGATGTTAAAGTCATGGGGAAGGGAAGATATATGTAAATTAAAGTTCTGTACCTCCATATTGGTCTCTATATAGTCATGTGCATCGTGAATTGATTGCTATGAGTTCCTATTCATAGGAGTCCTTGTCATCGATTAGTTTTAGTATTTTAATTTTAGTTTGCTCACCCCATGTGTGTCGGGAGTCGTTTGATCGAACCGATGGTAGCGAACGGTATGTGTGTGTTCATGCTGTTTAATTCTAAGCCCACAGCTTTTAGGTTTTAGGAATCAGTTTTGGTATTGGAGAGGAAAGATAAAAAAGATAAAAGAATACTTAAGTGACTGCGAAAATACCAATTAGAAAGACTAACGAGTTATAAGAATACTTAAGTGACTGCGAAAATACCAATTAGAAAGATAAATGAGATATAAGAATACTTAAGTGAATGCGAAAATACCAATTATACAATTAGGATTTTATTTATTTACACTTTTATATTGAATGTCTTAGATATTTTATAAAATATTAACAAAAAAAAATGTCTTATTCCTTTCAATTATTAAAAATGTAATTTTTTTTTTCGTGGCCTTTCTTTACATCTAGAATAATTTTGCAATCATTTTACGATTTAGTAATTGAACTTAGAATTTGATCGTCATTGTTCACATAATAATAAAGCAGATTAAATTCTTAGAATCGGAATGAGATTTATTTATCTTAGTAAAACTTTTTGTTTTTTCTGTAAAAAAACATTTCTTTGTGTAATCTGCTCTGAAAAGCACACAAGAGTCATACCAAGGACTTGATGAACTCGTTTATTTGCACTTCTCCAGCGCTATATTTCGTGTTCGCGAGGGAGTGGTGGGACGAGGAAGACAGATGGAGGGGGGACAAGAGTAAATTATGGATGAAGTGCCCCCTCCCCCCCTTAGCATCCCCGCCTTCCCCCTCCCACGAAGCCCACCCTCGCGGGATATTGGCATACCTTTCATAGCCATCTCCGCTAACTGTCAGTTACACTCCCCTCATATTGAATTAGAATGGCCTAACCTCGTGTCACCCGAGACATCAGATTTAATATAGTAAAAATAAACCTGGATCCTCTTCGACTTACATATTGTTATGTAAACTAATATTATCCTTGATTATTTCTAGCATGACATAATTTTGTACTTTTTTATGAAAAATAAGCATATAAGAATAAAAGAGGGGCTATAAGAATAAATTTATCAAAAGGGATAGACTTATAATTTGTGAAAGATATAAGAATCACAATCACAATGCAAAATTGTTATGCTAAAAAATTCTAAAAATATATGCTTCCTATATACATATATATATAGTGCATTGTCATGATATTCAGTAAAAAATCATGATAAAGTGGGGTATAAAATAAATTAACGTATTTCAACAAATACTTGTATCATTATATATTTGGTACAAAATACGATTAATACTCCAATTATAGTTCATTGTTGTCTACCGTTATTGGCCAACTGGTAAACCATTGCACGATTTTAATTAGAAAACTCTTGGACCGCTATTGAGACTTCCGTAAAGTTATCAAATATTTTTGCCTTGAAGGATACGTTCACGGTTAGAAACATGTAGTAATCCGTTGATGCAAGATCTGGACTATATGTGTAGGATGAGGCAGGAGTTTAAACCCTGGAATGTTTCGAACCCGTTCTTTAAACCCTGGAATGGTTCGAACCCGTTCTTTAAACCCTGGAATGGTTCAAACCCGTTCTTTAAACCCTGGAATGATTTGAACCCGTTATTTAAACCCTGGAATGGTTTGAACCCGTTTGTACCTTGGAACGGCCCAATAACCCGTTCTATAATCTTTTCTTTGGCTCAACAGGAAGTGAAAAGACGAGCATTACCACGTTAGTTTAACAATCCTTGATCAAGGCAGGATAAAGCTCAGACAAAATCGCGAACTATCTTATCAGCTATGCACGGTAGACTTCGGAATTCATAGAGAATCTATTATACACAAATTTGTGATAAATTTGGAACACGAAAGGAATGACTTTTTTTAATCCCCCCCCCCCTGCAGCAACTGGAAAAGCAGTTTGACCGTGATCTAGCAATCAATAGAACCAATTTTCATCTGCAGGTAACATATTTATTGTTAAATCTCATACCATAAGGATTTTCAATAAATCATCAAAAATTTCCAATCCTTAGCTAACTGCTGTAAGTTCGTGAATAAGAGCGTTTTTCTTTTATGAATATTTTTTTAAGATAGTAAGCGTCGCCTTTACATAAATAATAAACCATAAAGTAACAATTTAGATCTTTACTGTTCCATACCTCTATTCTGGAGTCTGAGCGATATCTTAATTTGCATAGCCGATAATTCCAGCTGACTGGGATGTAGAGGAGAACTCTTCTCTTGTCCAAGCTCTTCTGCTTCTAAATCCCTGGTTATCAAAGAAACGGAAACGTTCACTCACTTGTTGAAGATTTGTTCCGCGATGATGAATTCCTCGAAACTCCGTCTCAATCAACCCAGGCTTTCTACGTCGTCAACTGTGGCGAGTTCGATAACAAAAGAATCAACTTATAATAGCTTGAGAGTCTTGAGAGAAACAATTGCAGAGACAAAACACGTCTCCTCTTTGCAATGGCTGCTGCCGAACTTAACACCTGACTGGAGTATACAAATAATTTTTTCAAAGATGTTTTTCATCCAAAATGTTAGACAAGAGACATTCCTTTTGTCGTTATTCGAAATAAATTGGAACTGAGCAAGTCAGCAGGAAGCTGGTTAAAGCAGTAGCTGCTGATACGATACTTGTATGTGTACAATACAACAAAATACAATTAACATCAAGGAGCTCCTAGACAGAAAGAATCTTGTATAGCAAATAAGTATAATTACTTTCCTTTGCAGTAGTAGAATGTAGAAGCCAGAGTGAGAAAGAAAAACAAGGAGGAAAGTAATTTTGGAAGAAATTCTCCAATCCAACTTACGTCATCATCACCGTAATGAGTATAATGAAAGGAATACTGAGCAGTAACAGGAAGTTCTTAGAATGAGACGAGACTTCTAGAGGATTGAGACATCGAGAGAGTGGTTTTGCTTCTGCTCGTGTCATCGTATGATTAAGTGATTATTTGCACGGACCAAGATTTAGTTGAAGGGAAGTAGAAAGATTTGGTAACGATCAGCTGACTGGCGAAGTGTATATCAAGAAGTAGATTGCAATAAAATCATGAATTTAGCAAAAGATGAACCTCGTAAAGCGCTGGGAAAATATCGTGTTTATTGGCGTCACAACGACTTTTGTTGTATTTAAAAGTATCAATTAAATCCACTTTTTTTCTTTTCGTTGATAATCAAACATTGTTATTTATATAGGAACCATATTTTTATTTATTTTGTATATTTATTGTATACTTGTATATTTATAAAATTAGAACTTAAAAAGTAAATAACGTTTACTTATAGAAGACTTTAATGACTTCCAGGCTTTACCGAAACTTTTGCCTTTCCCCAGAGTGGCGGCTTCAGAATGACGAGGCGACAGGACTGCTTGGACTTGGATCATGCACTCCTGGTCCTCCGGAGTCTGGGGAGGTTCCATGCGATGTCCAAGATCCTCGAGACAAGAGGCATCATCTCCAAGGATGATTACAGGCCATACTCTCTCGTGTCAGACAAGAACCTCATCAAGTACTTCATGTACTACGGACTGCAGACACTAGCCAAGGCTATGGAGGATCATTGGGGTCCTGAGTGGTAAAGATAACATACTTTGCTACATTAAAAACTTTAATCCTTAATTAACAATCTTCCAAAATTATATTATTTATTTCCANTGGGCTCTTCAGGATTTTGCTTGCTTTGAGCACAATCTGTAAGAAGAAAACACTTCTACCTCGTCCTCATTAGAATGGCATTTGTAAAGACTGTGTCCTTTCAAGAAGAAGTACATTAGTTCATTGTCTACTATGTAGAAATAAAATGTACAATGAAACTTGTGCTGATGATAAAAATATTTACCATATGAAACATTTATTTATCGATTTAAATTTAGTATTAAAATTATATTATTACTAATAATACAAACCTGCAAACATAATGAATTAAAATAATTGTTACTAGTGGTGTGTTTATTTTTTAAGTATTTTATTTATCAAAGTTTCAAGTTGAAACCCTCATCCCGCGGTGGTGTCTGATATTTCATAGATAGTATTCTAATCATGATGTTTTTCACTTCATTTATATTCAGCCTCATATATTTGAGACCCATATTTTCTTATAACCAAAAAAAAAAAAAAACAGATTGTTTTGACAAATAATTCCTTCATACTTAGAGAAAATTTACTTGTATCAAAAAATGGCCACACTTTTCCAGTGGAAAATTGTCAATCATGACCAACATAACTTATTATTGTAATTAATAACAAATTTAATTATGTATTCGTCTATGTTTAATATCTGTACCAGAAAACTAAAAAAAAAATATTGTTTTTGTAAAATGATTCTTTTAAACCTGATATCTTTGCCGCCACGATTTGCAGGTAGGAATTCAGGACTAGTTTTATATGAAACACACAAGGAGCATTTTCCAAATCTGGTACCACCATCCAAAACGCAACATTATTATTTGTAAAACAACGGGTTTATCAATATAGTACGTTTCAGATAAATTTTCATAATTATTAAAAAAACAAATTACTCGTTTATCAATTAAAACTGCCATAGCCTTTCATAACATTTCAAATTTATTATTGCATTCATGCGTACATCCTCTTGGAATCAGATGTCCAAACAATAATGGAATGTTAGTTGTTATTCATCTCATACTGTCATGTTCTCAGATTTTCTATTCTTAAGGGTATAAGCAAAGAATTTTTTTTTTAAATTTACGTCTGTGCATAGTCTGGACTAATTCTCGTCAATTAAATTTCGTCTCATTAGTTCCCACCCAATCAATTTTCAGTACCAAGTTTTTTTAAAGATTATTTTCTGGGCTAAATCAATGAAAGTAATTAACTTTTTTTGAAATTTTCGGGTACAAATTTTCAAAATTGATTAAATTCAATAATCAATGAAATACATCTTAAGGCCCATCCTCAGTCTTCATTTTGTTGTCATAGTTATTTGAGTTATTCAACTCAAGATCGTTTAGCGTTCTGAGAATGGAGTACCCTTACAAAAAAAGATGGCCGCATGTACGCCAATCCTACTTTAGTTCATCCTGTAGGGTATTATCATATTCTATCCGGAAAAGGACGACATTTTGGGTTCATAATGTCTCTTTGCAGATATATCTTTTAAAGCTGTTCATTTATGATGTCATCAGAGTTATTAAATGCCCAATTTTTTTATTATAAATAATTAGATGACTTTAAAAAATCTTCAGAAGTTTCGACCAAGAAATTCATTTAATACACTGTTAACACAACTAAGAAGCTGGTATGCTTATTTTATTTTTCCTAGGAATATAAGCAAACTGTCTTCATGTCGGTTACAATCTCTCTGGTTCATATTTTTTTTTTTGTAGTATTTAATCCCACGTAAATTTTAATAATTTTTTGTGCAAGGGAAGAAAATAAAAAATCTAACTGTCCCAGCCAAGACTAGAACCTGGATCTCTTGCTATCCGGGCCAGTGCATTTTCCATTTAATCTACCGAAACAAGTCTGATAAGTTATTAAATTCCCCGCACTAATGTCGAGAGTCTAACCTACGAGGCCGACGAATATATCGTCTTATGCTTGGAGGAGCTGACATTGTCAAGCTGTTTAAATGACTCTTGTTATTTACTTTTAAATTTAAATTTTATAAATATCATTTTTTTTGGTATTTAATTCCAGGTAAATTTTAACAATTTCTAGTGCAGGGGAACATAATAAAAATCTAGCTGTCAAGGCCAGGACACGAACCTGGATCCTTGCTATCCGGGCCAGTGCGTTTTCCACTTATGCTACCGAGACAAAACTGATACGTTATTAAATTCCCCGCACTAGTATCGAGAGTCTAACCTCCAAGGCAGACGAATATATCGTCTTATGCTTGGAGGAGCTGACATTGTCAAGCTGTTTAAATGACTCTCATTATTTACATTAAAAGTCCTGGCTGGGACAGTTAGATTTTGTATTCAGTTCCTTGAACTAAACATTGTTAAAAGTCCTTCTGATATAGTTGTTGAATGATCTTACTTCCGATAAAAAGGCTACTTTGATGATCCTTGTTGGCTTTAAATCATGCTTATGATAAATTCTGGTACATTTGGTTAATACTTACATTATTAAGAAATAATTTCACTGAAAAAAAGTTTTTATTTTTAAGGCAGTGCAAAGGCTACTGGTCTCTTGGTTTCCCTAATAACAATATAATAGTAAAATATGGTGTATTGTATTGTTCCAAGAGAACCAATTTTAAATTTATGTCTCTACTGGCTTAATTAAAAACCTCTACTATATATAATTTTAATGGTTCATTAGAGAAAAAATGCATCAGAGTGAATATTTTTATTACTGTCATTCAATCGCTTCATAATAAGAGTATATCTATCTTATCGTAATGTACGTATTGCTAATACCATATTTAATTATAGCAAGCATTATAAATGGGAAGATAGTTTTGTCAGAGAAAACCTTATTTAACCAAAAAAATGTGTATTGAAACAAATCGTACTATAATAGACAGCTAAATTTGATGAGAGAAAGCAAGTAATGACCATTTTATTTTACCTGAGTAGATTTACAAGCCATTGTTCTGTCCGAGATCCTACAAGTGACGTATTTTTTTTTTGTTTATGTCGGCACTGAAGTACCATTCATTGCATCGCACTCTATCGATTTGTCATCCATTCGGTAGTCACCTGCACCGTTCATCTCAAAATGCACTCACTGCAAGTACAGTGGCAGTCAAAAAACAGTTTTTCTCCTGTCTCAGGTTCATCGACTGGCAGGTCTGCCACTACGGCAGCCCCGCATTCGACGTGACGTATCTTTTGTACGCGAGCGTCTTGCCCTCCGCGAGACGCTCGAACTACGACCTCCTCATCAATGCTTACGTAGACTCAGTTCATACGACGATGAACGCCTTCGGTGGTCGCGGCTCGGCCATGAAGCGAATCACGCTCGAAGAGATGAGAGCGCAGATGGATAAGGTATGTCTGTTGAGGATATTTTGCTTGGCCATCATCAACGCTGCGACCACCAACGAATCCGGTGAGGTGTTCGATATGGAAGCGACCCTCCAGTCGAACGGGAAGGAAGGGATCGATCCCATAATGTACTGCGGGATCTACCAGGAAAGAGTCGGTGAGGACTGGGCTGAACTCGCCGATCGTATTCACCAATTGGTCAAGGATCAATGACTCTCACCAACCAAATATATACCAGTAAGTTATACAGTGTAGTTAGATACCTATCAATATGGCACTCTCACATATGGATGTTATGAAATTATTATAAAGGAATTAATTTATTCCATTTTCTTAGACAGTATATATTACTCTAACCGACCTTAAAATCAAAATCAAAATCCACCATATGAATGATTGATGATTTTCATTTGAAGACCGAAACGAAAATCGAATATGCTATTACAATGAAACCGGGGAAAAAAATATCTGTTTTGAGTATAATTTCAGTTGAAATGTTTTTTGCCAACATTTCATTAAGTTCGGACACATTTTAATAAGGATGTACCTGAGACCTAAAACTAATGATTTTTTCGAACAAGAGTAAAAAATATTTTCGCTACTTCACTTATAATAGGGCATCGGGAACAGTTTTACATTGCGCTGTATATTTTAAAAAATGATTAATATCAGAACTGGTCCTTTAAGTTGTAAGGATAAGGTTATTGTAAGATTTTAAATATGTAATTTATGCCTTCTTTAAATGAAAAAAATATATAATACAAATAAAGCGCAAACAAATCAATAAGTAGATGTTTTTGTTGGGGTTCGGTCAAGGTATATCCAAAAATTACAATTTTAAAAAATCTACATTTCTTAAATTGTATTTTTTCGATCAAATTTATAACAAACAATTTAATTTTGCACAGTTTTAGTAATGAAAAATATTTTGGAATGAGAATCTTAAATGTTTATAAAATATGAGAAAATAAAGTATTGCATAATATTTTTGCATTTCACAGAACTGTTCCAGAATGTAGATTTTTAAATACTTTCATGACAGAAAAAAATTTTCTGGATATTTTTTTCAATCCTACCTATTCAACACCATAAATTCTAATTCTCTAAAACCTGTGTGTGTGTATCAACGTATTTCATGCCACAGTTTTCAGTTTTTCGTAAAGATACTTGGTGCACCATTTTTAATTACAAATCAATAGTCTGATTTCGTTAATGGCTTATACTAGTCTACAGGAAGGGGGGGTTTAGTGGGAGACCGATATTTAAATTCTTAAAACCTTCAATATTATTGGTAACACGTGAAAAGAATCATAAAGCAATATAAGTGAAAAATGCAATTTATTTATTTTTCTGAAATTTGTGTTCTTAACCATTTTTAATCGCATATTAAAGATATTAAGTAATAATGTAAATTAGAAAGTTAATTAATTCACAATTTTCAAAATACATAATCTAAAGTCTATATTCGGGCTTGGTTTTTTTTAAATTTCAAACTATCTTGTTCTTATTAAAATTAATTGATGGAGAGAGGTAGTTTTAAAAAAGATCAAATTGAACAATTATAAATATTTTCATTATTAGGAAAGAATTGTGAAATGGAATTAATGAAAGATTTAGTTTTATGTTATTTATGTAAAGCAACATTTAAAAAAATAATACACCATAAGTATGATAGTTCAAAATTAATTTCGTTTCCACCTCAGTCATTCAAAGTAGTTATTGCCATCCAATAAGTATTATCTTTTACTTTCATTCTAAAAGAAGAAGACATTGTGACGTAATAAAGACATTCTTGTTAAATCTCACTTGTAGTCAATCTTAATGAAAGTTGGCGAATTTTATTATTTTAACTTTCAATTTCAGGAATTTATTTGTTTCTAATTTTTACTAGGAAGTCGAAGGATGAAATGAGGATTTTTCACGAAATGAAAAATTAAAGCTGAAAGAATCTTTAACTACAATGTTTTGAAATTCGCTTAGTTTAGAGAAGTTCTACGTGACAGACTTTTTTAGATTCATAATACTTTGCTTTAAAAATCGAAATTAATAAGTAAAAAGAACGGTTAAGGCTTTTTGTAAACGAAAAGAATTTCATGTGCAAAATGACGTAACTTGAAACTTGAGTATAATTTAGATGTGGGGAGTAAATCTTCACTTAATCTCTTAATTTTTGATAAAAATACTTTAATCTTGTTAAATTGTCGGTAAGAAATAGGATGCTGTTTTAGCATGGTGTTCTTTTTTGAAATTCAATATCCTTCAGATATAATATGTTTCAAACTTAAGGAAAAATTTCCGATAAAAGGAGAGATTGAGATTTAATTATTCTTTTTATCCGCTAACATAAATTTCCTTATCCTGTATATTCTTATTAATAATTATTATATTAATAATGGAATTAACAATACTTCAATATAATAATTAATATATTAAAANACTTATTATGAGACACATACAAACCCATTTAACTCTAAATGCTCCTTTATCTTATATTTATTATAGGGTCTTAAATTACAACTATAAATAAATATAATTAATATAATTTGGAACATGATAGATTAAAGGAAACATTAATTAAACATTGCAAATCTTATTTGAGCATCAAGAGCTTTAACATGAACCATCCTAAGAACAATAATTATAAATAATTCACAATTTTTCTTATTTTAATTGTTCGAAAATTATTATAAAAACAATTTTTCCTTCCTCCCATGTGAGCTTTTTATCCTCGTCCAATTTTTTGGCGGAAAATCTAGCTTAGGGCTGCATCTGTAATTTGCATTGAATATATAAAATGTTTTCATAAGAGATTTTCATTTCTATAAAAATATATTACCTAAAACTTGTACTCACATATTTAAATTAATTGGAATTCAGATCTAAAGTATTCTATCCTTCAAATAATTAAAAGTCCTTATATTCTTTATGATTTTTTCCATAACATTAACTTTTTTAATACGTAAAATGCAATTGCCGATACAGGACAAGCTTTATGAGCAGCAAAAAACGTTATTTTAAGCTATTTTCTTATTAATAAGTACAAATTACATTAACAATTGTCAATATTAAACTATAATTAACAATTTACTAATTGAGCTTAAAATAATAAATAAATAATTAATGTTTGCTTATACATTTGTCGGACTAGCTGTCTTAGGCCTTGGGATTTTTTCTTCAGGTTTGTTGACTTCCAGTTTTCTTACTACAACTCCACTTCGTACGATTTGGCTTACTGCCTGTACTCTTCCGTGTCCTGGGATCTCAGGTCTAAGAACTTGGATGTTCTTCTTGAGACGTACTACGAGAGCTTGGTGTCAACTCTTCAAGTATATGGTTACGAAGGAATCCCACCGTCCAGAAAAGAGCTTAACGACCCAATGAAATACGCATTACCAGCTGCAATCTTTGCGATTGTAATCATGTGTGCGGTAATTCGTATGGATGATGCGACGTACTATGATATTGATATGATCACTAAATCAGAAGGTACTAGCGGAATCAATCCTATGATTTATACGGGGAAGTACATTGAGGAATGTAAAGAAGACGTGAAAAAAAATGGTCCAGATGCTATCCAACTCCATTTGAATATCTAAAAAAAATTTAAATAATTCATAAGTGCAACATGACAATTTTGTGTGACAAATTATACAAAAATAAATATTTTACTTTAAAAAAAAAACCACCTGATTTTTATTATATTTGATCCAAAAGAGTAACGCTAGTCTTATTGAAGAATAATATTGAAGAATCTTCTTATTTCTTATTCTTATCCTAGTCGGAACGGTATTGCTCCATCCTACTTCCTTCACCACCATCTCTTTCCTGTTTCTTCCTTTTCTGATTTCTGTTATCTCGTGTTTCTCTCAAATGTTTCCCCACTATCTAATCATTTATTTGTAGTCAATACGTCCTCTCATCTTTCCTCACACCACCAGGAACATATGTTCATATACTCACCAGGCCTTCTATTTCTTCTCTTCCGTATTTCACTTTTTCTCTATTTTTATATTCGCTTGCCACCCAATAACACTATTTCTAGAAGAAGAACTATCTTCTATTTCTAGCTTGCCTATTTTTCTTCTCCCTTCAATTACTTTGAATACTTCTGTGTACCTGCTGAATGCCTCGCCTTTCTCTCTCGATTATCAATTTTCGTTTAATATTTTCTTTTTTTACTTACCTCTTCTTTATACATTCTATTGAGAAAAACTGATTCTTTGTTTTGCTTCTTTTTTTTTCTTCACAATTACAATGGATATTTTTCTTCTCTGTTCCTCCGTTACTTCCAACAACTTCTTGACTGACTCACATTCTCTTTTTCCCTTTTTCCTAATATTTTTTTCTGTCACTTGCATTCATTTTTTCTTTTCTTAATTAAATAAAATATTAACCTTTTTTTTTTCTTTCCTTTGACCACAAATCACCTACCCTTTCTACACTGTCTTTTCTTCTACATACCCTGCTTTATTCTTATGTAAATTGATGTAACTTTGTTTTCGTTTGAAGCAGGAGCGCGGGAAGCAGCAAATTTCTTCAAAATAGTATTATAAAAAGTATTTTGGAAAATTATATTGTATTATTATTGTCATAATCATAATTAGATGATAACGAATAAAGTAGAGTAGGGATCAAAAAGGAAATAACTAATTATTTATATCTTTGACATTATATAAGATAGTAATTATCATAAAAGTGGATTAGACTATTAATTATTATTTGAGAGATTTAAAACATTTACTAGGTATAATATATATAAAAAGCAACGAAGTTCTTGTTATACGTTGCGTTCCTAATAAATAGTATGTTTAAGTAGCAACTACTAGAATTGAAGCCCTTAACAGGTTCTAAGCTGAACTTATTTTTGTGCATACTGGATCTAGGCTCGCCGAAACATAATAATCATTTAATCGTATATAAGTCAATAATTCATTTTTTCAAGCATTACTGACTTATAAAATTCATTCTAAGCCAGAAAGGTTATGGAAAATATTCAACAGCATATCAGCTGTTTTACACTTTCATGATTTATTAGGAATTTCCAGTAGAAAATAAGGTTATTTGGAAGAAAAAAAAATAGGAAATACTTTAATTATACATTGTATAAAATTAGGGTTGAAGGCTAATGAATTTTGACAATTAGTCTCTGCTTGTTCTTAACTTGTCTCTAATGTATTCTTCTGACATTTCTAAGTAAAACATGTGTTAGCTATTCAGGATAACGTTGGAAGTGTCATTGGCCTGTGTAACCGAGCTCGTACGCGCTTGTTTGACATCTGTCAGGGACACGCATGCATTTATTCGGCACCCTCAAACTTCCCCTCACTGCCTGAGAGTAATGATCAATTTTGAGTACATATCACCTTTTAAATAAAATATATTTAGATAAGCATAATTAGCATATTTCTCTCGTGGGAATCACGTTATTAACTTTAGTTTCACGTAACAATTCTGGAAAAAAAAAATCTCAGATCTTGATACGTGAAATTAAAATTATGCTTTGTACAATCGTTCAGCCAGGGTTTGTGTGTGTTTGTTTATTTATTGAAAAATGGAGTGCTGAAATATAAGTGAATTTGAACGGAGATACCTCTGCATTTCACACAAATTTATTAGTAACAAAAAGAAAGGTACTTTCTTTTCTGCCTTTATCTGTTTATCGAACGTTCAGGTTATTACTGCCTGCATTTCTTTCGAATTTGCACGCTGATTAAATGCCCGCAATGAGCATGAAATATAACTCTCTGGGAACTCCCCTAAAGATGGCGAAGTTCCCTGTAATTGCTGGGATACCTGGACAAAATTGACCCGAAGGTACCTGGATAACAGAGATTAGTGGTCTATTGTTAGCGACGTAAACATTGACAAAAATTGGAACACTTCCTAACTTAAGACGGATTTGCTTTGCAGGAGGAAAAGTATATGAGTTCCAACACACATTTATATATATAGTGGGATGGTTCATCGAACCTCTTT
>KZ808877.1:45384-60597 GCA_000696205.2 Oncopeltus fasciatus
TATATATATATATACACTTACGCTGTAAACATTGACACATGCAATCAATATTAAAACAATTGTAAAATAATTCACGTAGGCTTCCACGGTCCTCAGACATATTTACCAATACTTCTACCGGGTTCAACCGTGTCTTGGAGTTTTTAGGTGCCAAGCTTTCGCACATCGTGTAATGGCTTCATCAAGGGTTGATTGGAGAATTCATCATCTGAAGAAGCCATCACTTGATGTGCGAAAGCTTGGTACCTAAAAACTCCAAGACACGGTTGATCCCGGAACAAGTATTGGTATATATCTTTAACTTTTGTTTGTATTCCTGTGTCTACTTAGTGTTCTCTGCTTTCACATATGTTATTCACCTTAAACATAACTAAGCAGATGTTAAGTATATAATTTTTTAGAGAAAACAGAAAACATCTGAGAGGTGACCCCTATTCTAAAAAAAACAAAAAAAAACTCATACTTGGAAAATTGTAATGGTTGATAGGGTTACATTACTTGGGTGAGGAAAAAAAAACCAACTCAAAAACTCCACGTTCAGTTCTTAATGACTTGATTATTAGTGGTAATATTTAAACAATTGTAAAATAATTTCATTATTAATTTATGACAAAGTTATAGAATGTTATATACGTAAAGTAGTGTATACTAAATTTTGTGTAACATTTTTATGAAAAACGCACACGAGATGCAGAGCAATGTAACTCCAAAGGTTTGGCGGGCAGCCTCTTGAAAAGTATAAAGCCATGTCCGTATTTCTTTAAAGTTTTATCAGGGTGAATGAGTTCATGTAATGTATTTAATTCACGCACGGAACACTTATTAGTCTTAACCTTGGGTCTTTCTCGAGAAAAAAAAAAAAAAAAAAGTGTGAAGGAGGGGTCATGGTGGCCCCAAAATAGTCAATATCTTTGTTTTTATAAGTTTTATGAATACAAGCAAAATTATATTGTTCAATATTTTATTACAAAATGTGCCAGTGAGGTAAATAACTAAGAATTAACTAGTTTAGTTGAGGTTAACAGTCTCTTTATCAAAATTTAATTTTTACGTTTGTTGTATTTTTCTAAATAAATGATATTGGTCATTTACTCATATTTATTCATTACTGATAAAAATTACGAAATCTGCATAGTTTATGACTATTCTGTGATTAAGACTTTTAGAATTTGTGCATTTTTAAAATTCAAATGACGTGCTCCTTTTTCATAAATTTTTCTCTTTCTTGACTATGTCGAAAATATGTTTATTTTTTGCAAAGCTTTCGCGCATCTAAAACTGAATTATATTAGATATTTATGATTTTTAAAGTGCATTTTAGTTTTAATAATACCTGATCGTGCCGATCAGAAAATAAATAAATGCCTTTCGAAATTAACACCCGTTCAGCTACATCCAAAATAACATTTAGGCCATGAATAAACTACATACTTCGTTCCTGAAAACTTTTCTAATCCGATGACATTTTTTTATAATCAAACTAAAGCTAAAATGCATTATTGATAAATTAACATCAATAATCAAATCTTTGTTAACTATAATAATCATCGAGTAATTTGACTGACGGTTAAAACCTTTTGAAACGGCTAGCATGCTAGAATGAATGCTATGAATGTTCTTATATTGGAAATATATTTGCTCTGAAATTTGTAGTACAATAATTTAAAAATCTTGCAGGTTCGTTGACTACCAAACAGTGCATTACAATTCCTCAGCGTGGGACTTAATCGGTGTAATTTACAACTCAACGAAATCAAGTCTTAGAAGAGCCGAATTCACTACTCTACTCCGTACTTATCATGCAGCGCTCGTGGAAGCTCTCACTTTTTATCAATACGACGGAGATATACCCACTCTGGAGTATTTCGAAAAGGAACTCAGCAGACTTGAATTTGAAGGATACGTGGAAATTATTTATAAGTACATCACTATCTCCGAAAAACCAAATTCCTTCGACTTGGACACCGTCATGGAGACAGATGGGGAGAGAGGATACGACATAGAGATGTTTACGAACGAAATTGCGAAAAAAATGACTGAGGATGATGTAAGGATACTAGCTAATGTACATCTTTCATCAATTTACAATAAATCTTAATGCCAAAGTGCATTAAATAATAATGAACACAGTCATATTTAAAACATTGTAGTGAAGAAATTATTATAAAGTTTAATAAATAAGCGGTTGAGTTGTATATCAATGAAGGTTAACAGTCTTTTAATACAAAAATTGCTCTGAAATGTGGTATTTATCCTTGGATTCTGCAATATTTCTGGAGGAAATGAAAGCGTAAATAATTTATATTAACATAATGATAGCTTTAAATTGAATAGTATATTTTCTTGAAAGAATATTAGTATATCCAAGATGAAATGATACATATAGATTTTAGTAGCATATTATTATCACGTTAGAATCGGAATGTTATTATACAGTTACAAATTATGTTTGAGCTTAGGCTAGGTAGATAGCCATTAAATTAAATTTGCAACTACTATTATAGCTTTACATCAAAATTTGCTCTTATTGGGTTCTTCAATTTTAATTTTTGCACTCATGAAATCAGAAAAAACTCAGCCTATATTTATAAAAATTCGGAGGACATTTATAACTTGCCCTGCCAATTATATTTATTGCCATGTCATAATCAGATCCTTAATTCTGACGGTCTAAAGGATTAAGTACTAAGTACTATAAATTTAAACTTTTTTCTTAGTAAATTACTTCTATTTATTTTATTTTATAATTATGTAGTCTAAAAGAATAATCTGATTCAATATCCCGCTTTAAAACTTAATATTTTGTCCTTAAAGATACACAAAATCTGAAAATAAAATTTAAAAAAAAATTATATTCACACTTTATATGAATAAACTGATATAGAAAAAAAATGTGATTTATGGGACGCCATTGCATACGATTTTCTTTTTTTTTTTTTTTTTTTTTTTTTCTTGTACAAAAATGATCCAGAAATTATATTGGAAGAAATTAATAAATCAAGCCATAGTGGTATAAAATACTTTACCTAATATAAGTTAAACGGTTGGAACTATTTTCATCACTGTAATGATATTTATAATTATCGTTCTTTCAATTTCCGTGAAATATCCATTTATGCCGTAAATATATGATTTTCGTTGAGACTCTCTTATAATATTATAGCAAGATTATCATTTTCTTTTATTGATTAATACCTTCCTGTAGTACATAGTATAGGTAGAAATTTCACAAAAAGTGTAAGCCAAATTCAGGAGTCAATTTGTCTTGGAATGTTTAATCTGATTCCGACAACTGTAATGAGTTTAATTGGGGGTTAATATTTTGAATAACTCAATAAATCAGGAACTAAGTCAGTTACTCAATAAACCTTCGTATTATATTTGTTTGATTTTATTATAATAAATCATATAATCAACTCTTAAAAAAACGTTGCTGTTATGTTAACAAGTAAGTATTGTTTTCTTCTCAACATACAAATCAAAATAATTACAGTAGATTCGATGTTGTTATGATTTTTTTTTGGAATTTTTGAAGCTTCCTCTATCGTCTTCACACATTATCATAAATTTTGTTTATATGTAATATTTATACTTAAGGGGGTGTAATTTTCTGTAAACTCCTAAACAATATAAGGTCTTAAGCCTATAATTTTTTTTTCTAGTCTGGATTTGCCTAGCTCCATTTGCACAATCAAATAGAAATCTATATCTATATCTGTCATAATCGTATTGTATAACAAACTCTTTAACTTTTGTTCACGTAGGCTTCCACGGTCCTCAGACATATTTACCAATACTTCTTCCGGGTTCAACCGTGTCTTGGAGTTTTTAGGTGCCAAGCTTTCACACATCGTGTGATGGCTTCTTCAGGGCTAAATGGAGAATTCATCACCTGAAGAAACCATCACTCGATGTGCGAAAGCTTGGTACCTTATAACTCCAAGACACGGTTAAACCCGGAAGAAGTATTGGTTAATATCTTTAACTTTTGTTTGTATTCCTGTGTCTACTTAGTGTTCTCTGCTTTCATATATGTTATTCACCTTAAACATAACTAAGCAGATGTTAAGTATATAATTTTTTAGAGAAAACAGAAATCATCTGAGAGGTGATTCTTTAAAAAAAAAACTCTTACTTGGAAAATTTTAATGATTGATAGGGTTATATTACTTGGGCGGGAGAAAAAAAAAACCAACTCAAAAATTCCACGTATCAGTTCTTAATAACTTGATTATTAGTGGTAAATAATACATGATATTGGTTTTGGTGCTATATATGATTTAAATTAAATCATGCAAATAGCCTTTTCACTGAATATGAATTAATAAATTAGCCGCTTCCGAATATAATTAACATTATATGCAATCCTTAGCAAGTTTCTTTATGTATATATATATATATACATTAATNATAGAAACATTACCAAATATACCGTTTTCTCTGGCTGTAAAAGTCTTATCTATTAGAAAATCTAATTATGTAAATAAAATTTTAAATAATAAAATTTGTTGTATGCCTGTTTTAAATTAAAGTAAATTAGTTTGTGAGCTAGATAACTTATTAAAATAAGTGTCGAGGGTCTAACCTCAAAGGCAGACAAATATATCGTTTTACGCTCGAAGGAGCTGACATTGTCTAGCTATTTATCGACTCTCGTTATTTAAATATTAATTTATTTTTGGTTAATTATCCCATGTAAACTTTAAACAAATGCCGTGGTATAAATATTAATTTAGTTGTGGTTTATTATCCCACGTAAATTTTAAACAATTAATGAGAGAGAATAGAACAAAAAAATCTATCTGTCCCAGCTGGGACTCGAACCTGGATCTGCTGTACATACCAGCCCGGAAAGCCGGATATCTAGGTTCGAGTCCTGGCTGGGACAGAGAGATTTTTGTTCTATTCCCTCTCATTAATTGTTTCAAATGACATAGGTTTGAAAGAGTGGGGTTGGCAAAAGACTTAACATTTATATTATTTTTTTTCTATTTGCGTTTAAAAAAAGTGTGTAGAATATGATACATTCAAAATTCAATTTTCTAAAATCTATATCCTGTAAAAGTTTTGCGTAAAATTCTTTTAAAAGGAGAATATATATAAATATAACCAAGAAGTATTAAGTTACTAAAAAGAATAAAAGGAAAAGTATTTTGTATATGACGTAAAACTCTGAAAATTAATTCTGAGATTAAATGTATAAAGAAATACATAAGATTATTTGATTTTTTTCACCGTAAAATAATTTTTAAAACACTTTTTTCTTTTTGTCATCAATCACTGAACTTGGCACTTGTGTGGCACTTTACATTGCATCAATGCACGAAATATTACTGCAATAGATATATTAAGTTGTAAATGTTGACTGAGCGTTGTATAAGAATTTTTCGAAAAGATAGATCCTTTTACATAAAGTAGAAGTTCAGTACAATACGCATGTTTAATCCACGCTTAGTTTGTCAAAATTTCACGTGGACAGTATGTACCTAAAAATGAAAATTGGGGTTTCTGAAAAAAAAATATATATATAAAAAAATCAAATAAGAACATTTCTATGTACTGTGCATACGTAAAAAAAATATATATTTATAAATGTATGCATATATATTATTACATTACAAGTAAAGCTCAAATTTTTAGTGTTTATAAATATTGTGGTGAATTGTTGAATTTTTAAAATGAAGATGGAGTAGTGGTCAATTAACAAAATTAGCTTAATTAAAAATTATTCGTTCTTCTTCGGTTGTGAGTTTTAAACAATTTGAGCAGTTGCCTCCAAATCATGGGCTAAGGAATTTTGGTTTGTTTGTTAGGTTCAACATTCAAAATATTGTCTGCGGTCAGTCACACAAGTTTTAACTTGTGTACTTTTTTTGGGGAGAGGGGGGTTTACATGTGTTCTGTTTACAAATTTTTGATGATATATTTTAATTTTGATGTGATTAAAAAGTTTCAAACCAAAATTCGAAATTTTATTTTATTATAATTATAATTTTTCTGAAATTTCTGGTGTGTTTCTTTTCTTTGAACCTAAACATTTGGTTTGATAGGTGGTAGTTATAATTCTCTAATTGGTTATTATGTGGTTGAAAAAGTAAAATGTATTTAATGATTGCTTTTGATGTTCTGATTACTGTGATCCTGTTTGTTTCTTATAAATTGCAATTTTTATGGATTCTGTGATAATTTTATTCCATTAGCTTACGAGAGAATTTAGTTTCCTAACTCAGTCAATACCTAATAGTAGGTGGGTTTTATTTCAAGTTCATAAATTGATACTGACAAACAAATTTACTAATAATAAATTTAATGAAAATAATAACTTTAGAAAATCTTGTGTTAAATAAGTAATATTTTTCTGAATAGAAATATTTTATTTATACATTTTATTCGACAGAATGAAGTTAGTGTCCTTTGGCGAAAATATTTTTTTTAAGTTGTGAGAGATAAAATGCGAAGTATAGTTTTTAAGAGTTTTAAAAATGATTTATTTTACATCCGACGAATCTATGATTTCAATGAACGACAATTAATCGTGGAGCTCTGTTAGATTCTGAGCTGTGAGAAGATTCAACAGTGATTAAAAAGAATGATTGCATAACTGATAGCTAAAAAGTATTCATTATTCGAATTTTAGTCTTCACAAAATATATAATAATAAGGTTTTAGGTAAAATAATTGTATTTTTCCTTAAATTAGAGATTTAAATAAGAGGCAATGTTCTAATATTTATAAAATTGAAGCAAACTGCATACAGTATGTAAGCAGCTGGTGTGGTACCATAGCCAGTGGACTACGTTGTGATTATTGTATTATTATGTATTATTGTATTTGTCTCAAAGAATCGTAAAAAAAAAATTAGTGTTAAGTGCTTTTGTAAATGAGAATGTAAGTAAACATGAAATTTTACTAATATGTATATAAAGAATAATAATAAAAAAATATTTCATTTTTAAGTTCTTAGTACACTTTTTTAAATACCGTCATTTTTTGCTACGAGGGGATTGTGCTGGTTTCCAATGCTTTTTTGCACATTTGAACTAGATCTATTTTCTATTTAATCTCTTAAATATTTCCAAAGAAAAAGATTATATTTATGCAAATAATGCTTTTCTAATTAACCTTATTGTTGATGAAATTTAATGTCGGGTTGGTTTCCACTTTGAGAGTTTTCCAGATGTCATGTGGTTCTAAATCCTCATTGGTTTTCTAACATTTTAGGAATTGAACTAAAAATGCAAAATTTTCAGGTTTGTGGATTTTCAAATGTCCCATTACACTACCCCAGTAGCCGACCTGTCGCTATTACTGCACAACGCGGTACGCCCATCCCTGAGAAGGGCAAATTCCAATATGCTACTCGAGGTATATGTGGACGCCCTTCTGTCGAACCTGAGGGCTTTAGGAACAGCGGAATGCGACTTGCCGAGCCTCAAGGGCATCGCCGAAGAACTCGAACGTTGGTCTTTCTTCGGCTACTGGAGCTCCACCGTCTTCATGGCTTTCACGACGAGGAGCGAAGAGCTTGCGGAGCCTGACATGGACTTGTGCATGCAGACAGACGGGAAGGAAGGGTCGGACATAAGGATGTTCACTGGGGAATCCTACAAATCTGAGATAGGACCTGACGTTCTCTACTTCGTCAAAAAATACATTTAATAAATGGCCCGATATTGCATTGCTTTAATTTGTATTCCCCAATGTCAACACCAAATCTTTTGAAATAACACATATTATGTGTATTTCATAAAAACGTTACCAAATATAGATAATTTTTAGTGCAAGGGAACAGAATAAAAAATCTAACTGTCCCAGCCAGGACTCGAACCNGACATAAGGATGTTCACTGGGGAATCCTACAAATCTGAGATAGGACCTGACGTTCTCTACTTCGTCAAAAAATACATTTAATAAATGACCCGATATTGTATTGCTTTAATTTGTATTCCCCAATGTCAACACCAAATATTTTGAAATAACACATATTATGTGTATTTCATAAAAACGTTACCAAATATACCGTTTTCTCTGGCTGTAAAAGTCTTATCCATTAGAAAATCAAATTACTTTCTAGGGGTTTGAGTGTACTACATGCTGTAAATAAAATTTTAAATAATAAAATTTGTTTTATGCCTGTTTTAAATGAAAGTAAATGAGTTTGTGAGCTAGATAACTTATTAAAATAAGTGCTGAGAGTCTAACCTCCAAGGCAGAAAAATATATCGTTTTACGCTCGGAGGAGCCGAAATTGTCTAGCTATTTATCGACTCTCATTATTTAATTTTTTAATTTTCATTTATAAATATTAATTTAGTTGTGGTTAATTATCCCATGTAAACTTTAAAAAAACAATGAGAGGGAATAGAATAAGAAATCTATCTGTTCCAGCCAGGACACGAACCTGGATCTCCTGCTTTCCGGGCACGAATGCTAACCATTACATCACCAGAACGAGCTAGATAACTTATTAAATTCCTAACACACTTGTCCCGGTGGTGTAATAAAAGCATACCAGCCCGGAAAGCCGGAGATCCAAGTTCGAGTCCTGGCTGGGATAGATTTTATTACATTCCCTCTCATTAATTGTTTAAAATTAACGTGGGATAATAAACTACAACTAAATTAATATTTATATATTAGTTTGTGTGTATTCGTATGAAATATAATGTTAATAAACAATGAATTATGCAGTTGCATTATAATGCGATTGAAATTTGAGATTTGTACACTTAGGTTTAAGGCAGCACTGATCAGTGCTCGTTTCCAGTTCATTGCTTTACAGGGTTAACGTCACTGGGTAGATTATAATTTTCAACCCGAGTAAAATTCCTACAGTACGTCTAGCACACTTATATTTGGTTATAATAGAACGATCTGTCACAAACTAGTCTAAATGCTTCCGTCGTTCTCTGGTTTATTTATTTTAAATTTTAGGTAACCATGCTATTCCATTATAGTATCGTGGAATGTATTTTAAATAGTGTAACAGATCTTCCCAAATAATAATCGAAGATATATAACATTTATATTTTTTTTTCTATTTGCGTTTTAAAAAACTGTGTAGAATATGATACATTCAAAATTCAATTTTCTGAAATCTATATCCTCTAAAAGTTTTGCGTAAAATTCATTTAAAAGAAGAATATATATAAATATAACCAAGAAGTATTAAGTTACTAAAAAGAATAAGAGAAAAAGTATTTTGTATAAGACGTAAAACGCTGAAAATTAATTCTGAGATTAAATGTATAAAGAAATACATAAGATTATTTGATTTTTTTCACCGTAAAATAATTTTTAAAACACTTTTTTCTTTTTGTCATCAATCACTGAACTTGGCACTTGTGTGGCACTTTACATCAATACACAAAATATTACTGCAATCGTACATGAAGTTGTAAATGTTGACTGATCGTTGTATAAGAATTTTTCGAAAAGATAGATCCTTTTACATAAAGTAGAAGTTCAGTACAATACGCATGTTTAATCCACGCTTAGTTTGTAAAAATTTCATGTGGACAGTATGTACCTAAAAATTAAAATTGGGATTTCTGAAAAAAAAATATATATATAAAAAAATCAAATAAGAACATTTCCATGTGTTATTTATATCATGCTGAATTTTTATTTATTTTCGAAATTTAAATTAACATTTAAAAAAAAAAAAACGTAAAAAGTTGGATTTTGTATGCCTCATTTGAATTTAGGTATTCTTCGAAACATCTTTCATTATATTATTGAAAATTATATGCCTTTATAATAGGTACATTTCATCCGTCTTTTGACCATAGACCTTGCGGGTAGGCGATGAACTATACATAGAGAAGTCTGAAACGCGCATGCCTCATTACCTTGGCAAACTCCCTTTGCTTCATAATGGATGTAACATGTTTCATTATGGACGTTAATTATGGACAAAATTAAATTTAGAAGTACCAGAGAATAATGAGCGTAAAAGCTAAGACCATCGTATATGTATTAATAAGCATCATTCTACCCTTCATCGCGACTTTAATATTCCTTTTGTCAAAGACCTTATCTCCACCCGCTTCAAACTCTTCCATAGTAAACTCCAATTTCATCCCAATCCATTTGCCCAATCCCTGTCGTCGGACTCCAATCCCCACAATCCTCCCCGGCGACTAAAACGGAGATGGCCTCGCGACCTCCTGGGCCTTAATGCCTAAACTTATTGGNGACGAGAGCCGACAAAATGTATGACAATGTCAGCTACTTCGAGTTTAAGACGAAGTTCTCGTCTTTCTCGTAAGTTAGGCTCTCGCTAGTGAAGAGGGAATTGAGTGAGATATCTAGCTGGTCCTTGTGGTGTAACGGTCAGCATACCAGGCCCGGATAGCAGGAGATCCAGGTTCGATTCCTGGCGAGGACAGATAGATTTTTTTATTCTGTTCCCTCTCATGAATTGAAAAGAGTTGGATTTTGTATGCCTCATTTGAATTTAGGTATTCTTCGAAACATCTTTCATTATATTATTGAAAATTATATGCCTTTATAATAGGTACATTTCATCCGTCTTTTGACCATAGACCTTGCGGGTAGGCGATGAACTATACATAGAGAAGTCTGAAACGCGCATGCCTCATTACCTTGGCAAACTCCCTTTGCTTCATAATGGATGTAACATGTTTCATTATGGACGTTAATTATGGACAAAATTAAATTTAGAAGTACCAGAGAATAATGAGCGTAAGAGCTAAGACCATCCTATATGTAATACATAAGCATCATAAGTAATTAAAAGTTTAAAATTTGAAATCAATTAAAAGTTAGTAATTAGAAAATTTAAGTTTCTGATGTTTATGTAAAAAATGAACATCAAAAAATTAATATCATTAAAGTTAAATTAAATTTTTTTGTAAAAAATAAAAACGAATAAAATAAATAAATAAAGACGAATAAAAATTATTCCTTTATCCGACTTCAACAAAAAATGAATTGATTAAGTCGTACAAAAATAAGACTGAATACGGAATTTTATGTTATGTTTTAAATACAGAAGGTCTTACATATAAATTAAAATTACATTGTTAACTATTTTCTACAGTATTCCTTTTTCTTAAAACGTAAAAAAAAATGAATTTTACACACATTATATTCTGAAGATTTTTTCTTATATCTAATAGTAGGAGGCATTTTTCAATTTTGATTTTCTTTAAGCTATAGGCTTACTCATTTAACGATTCACAAAAATTAGAGTAAATACTGAATAACCTTAATTTTTTTTTCTTTAATTCGCTTGTCATACATCACTTAGAGGTCTTACAGCACTGATAGCACAATTATGATTGAGCACTTTATTTAATTTTATAAAATTTTGGCTTCCTAGATTTTCCTAGAAACTTTTGCTGATTGGTTTGAAATTTATGAGGCTAAATGAACTCCTTTTGAATTCTTTTTGGACTGTTCTAAATCAAAGAAACTAGGTAAGTATAAACATTTTTACATTCATGTTCTGCTGAGAGTCCTTTTGCAGAAGTTGCAGAGCATTTTGCACAGGAGCTTAAAGACAATTCTACTGTATTTCTAGACATAGAATTTAATGCATTTTCTAGGGAAAAAAGAGTTTCTCATGATACGAAGAAAAGCAACTGACTTGGTTTTACATCAAATTTTCTTACTATAATATTATTAAAAAGTTGATGATTTCTTTATTGCATTACAAAATACTTTCTTTTTTTTTGTTTGGCGAGAGGCATGGTTTTTGAGTGGTTAAAATTCAATGTACTGTAATGAATAATATATTTTCATCAGGTGAAGAAATAATATTGATTATATATAGTGTTTGATTAGATTCATATATAAGGTACATATAAATATTTATCTACTGAAACCAGTATAATTCTCACAGTGAGAACACATACAAAAATTCAACAATCAGTACAGCTTCCTTAAGGTAATTTATGAAAATTGCAATGGGAAATGGAAAATAAAAAATCTTTAATATATGGATAGATGAGGAATATAATAAATTATGAGCACATCAATAATAGTCGAATCTAGGTTGTCATAAATTTAAATCAGATCATGTTCATTAAAAAACCACACTTAAGCCAAAATAAAAAATTCACAATTATAGATCAAAAAGTCTCACTATTTTTAATATTTAAGAAACACTTTTCATATTTAAATGTTTAACTGTGGTAATGAGCTAATTATGTTAATCACCTTAATAAAAAGCTAAAATAAAGAATAATATTAAATGATAATATGTGATCATATTTGTAAAATATAAATGTACAACGGAAATACAATATACAAAAAAATGTATAAAATAAAACAGAAGTGTGTAAATTATGGATACATCTGTGATTTTTTTTTTAAATCCATGTGAGCTTATTCTATCTAATAAATACTTAAATATATTCCTAACATATTCCTATTCAGATAATTCCAATTAAACCCCAAGCGTACAATATAGTAAATAGAGCCATAAATGGAAAAAGTCCCCAAAGATAATATTAAAATTCATTATTGCATTAATAATAATAATTATAAATAGTTATATTATTCTGAATATTTAATTAATTTGTATTAAAAGTTATAAGGATGTTTAAGTTTTTACCTCTCGCATGGTTAGCCCATGATTACCTTCTACGTACAGTCCTCTCAAATGAACATATGGCCTTAAATAAAGTTCAGTTAGCAGCATGAGATAGCTTTAACAGTTTGGTTACGCCCTACGATTAATTTTCTAAAGGGCTGAAGGCTGTCTGAAGAGAGATTCTTAAATGTGCCCTTCGGTCTCTTCTTCAGAAGATATACTCTTCAGGACTTTCTTCTTCAGGACTTAAGGAGGACTTTCTCTCCTTAGTCTTCAGGATGACACCTCTTCAATCCCACCAAGAAGATTGTATAGGTGACATGTGACGAACCAGTTCTCTGTGAGAAGTGAAAAAACGGCTTCTACTAATTCTGTGATTCAATTCAGGTAACATATAATATTTTGCCTTTAAATGTAGTATATAATTTTATAAAGGATAGAAGTAGCACTTGCTTGTAGAAATACTTGTTGCTTTATAATCTCTTTTTATCCAACCTCTTTTCTGCTAAAGGTTATGAATATCATGATTCCGGAGCGCTAATATTTCTTCTATATCATGAAATATGAAGTTCGGGATAATATGACCACAATACAGCGGAAATATTGTACTAAGTTTATCAATATGTGTAACAGCAGTAATTGGTCCAGATCTAGGCCTTTACCAAATCATGAATTACCTTTAAAGGCCATGTGACACTTATCTCACGAAAAAGTACAAACATACTTCCTATATTTGGTCAAACATTGCTTCTTCAAAATCTAAATTAAAAATTAAAAGTTAGTACCCTCGCTAACTTCCCTTAGAATCATTGATTCACCACATATTTGAATGATTTTAATAATATATTGATACATTTTTCATTTAGTAGAATTTTTCGAGTGCTCTATTTTTCAGGCATTGGAGGCAAAAAAACCAACTCTTGAAAAAAAAAAATTTAATATTTTAATTTGACACAAATTGTATATTCTACCTTCAGGACTAAATAACAAAATACTTCATATTATTCTATTGCTTACGATGATATCTGATATTGTAATTAGCCTAGTATAAGCCATTGAAAAAATCTCACAAATACTTTGATATTCACAAAAGAGTACGGTGCCTAGATAATAGCGTTCCCACCCCCCTTGCACTATGTGAAGGGGTAGTAAAAACTGAAATACATGAATATGTATTTCAATTAATAATAATAATTCAAATATATCTATCTGTCTAAAGCAATCCCACCGAGTTTTGAGAGATAACAGAATAAATAATTATGGTGATATTTATAATACTTTTTTAAAATTATTATAAATATATACCTTTGTAGGTTGTTTTTTATTATTATATGGATTTATTTCTCTTGCCAAAAATTATTACTTAATAGATTTAATATGGTTTTTTTTCTATGTTTCATCACCTGTCTATATAATACTTATTAAATTGGTTTGGAACTTCAATTAGAAATAAATGTAGACGCAGTTATACATATAAAGTGTACATGAAAATTTAAGATATAACAGGATTCCAAAGTATGCAGGAAACTAACATATTTTTCTTTGGTTTAATATTATTTAAAAACAAAATTAATACTCTTAAATAAATGTTTTATATTATAATATTTATGAAAATCTGAAGAGTACATCATTGGAGTCAGCTTCTTATTTAAAGTAAGTCATTATTGAGGGAGTTTTATGGAAATATCTCTGAGCCCAGAACTAAACTCAAATAGTTTAGAATAGCCCAGATCTAAAGTTAACCAGTTTAGTTCTGTAAGTCATTAATGAGTTTTGAGGTTGAGTACTTGTTATTGGAATAATATCCTTTGGTCAACTTCCATGATTTCCATAAATTTCTTCATGATTTGACAGGTTCATAGATTTCCAGCGAGTACACTACAACAGCCCGTCATTCGACCTGACCCGTGTGTTCCACTCCGCAGTAGACCCCGATGTACGCCGCTTCCACTACGTCGACCTGGCGGAAGCCTACGTCGACAGCCTCAGGGACACTCTCGTCTTCTTCGGGTACCAGGGAACTCCTCCCAGCCTCCGATATGTCCTCGACGAGATGGAAAGGGCGGCGGAGTTCGGGCTGGCCCTGGGCGCCACGTCGTATCCCCTCATCGTCGGCTCAGCTACGGAGCCGGACTCGGGGGTCTTCGACGTAGAGATGTTCGCGAGGAAAGAGATACTCGATTCAGACATGTTCAATGACAAGGACATAATTGAGAAAATAGGACAAGACGTAGTGGAGCTCGTTTTCCTTCATAATTTCACCAGTACCAAGCTGTATTTGTAATGACCATATACCCAACAGCCGAAATTTAATGTTGTAACATCAAACACTAATGTTCTCTTTCTCCAAATAAAATGTAATTGTATAGAGAATGCCCAATATACATGAAAGCAATAGTCTAAATAATAAATTTTAAAATTAAATTTAGAGGTATGTTTGTTGACCATCGAGTTTTATGAAGAGAGGATTGTCAAGCATTATTAGAAACTAATTATTAACCTTTTTTTTAGCCAACGTTTCGGCCTAAATATCAGGCTTTCATCAGGGCAAATATGGTGATGGGAGAGAGAGAGAGAGTGAGAGAGAGAGAGAGAGAGAGAGAGAGAGAGATAGAGAGAGAGAGAGAGAGAGAGAGAGAGAGAGAGAGAGA
>KZ808877.1:63828-76739 GCA_000696205.2 Oncopeltus fasciatus
AAATTAGTTTTAGAAATTGTTGCTCTTGTCAGAAATACCTCTTGTCCTTTTCCTTATATTTGGGATTAACGAAACCTACTTTATTGTAAACCTACATGATCATTTATTATGTTAACTTACGAGTACTATATGTTAATTTACCGAGGTTACTGTATTAAAAATTATTAATCGATCTACTGTACTAATTTTTTTCATTAAAGAAAATGACCATTGTACAAACCTGTTCAATTGTCTAACATCTGGACTTTAACAATTCTGTCATTATTTTCTGTTTTAAGTAAGTTTTAACTTTTTAAATTATGTTATTATTTTATCTTTTGTTTTTAAACTTGCTTATTATTTAATTTTAATTTGTTTTTATTTTCTCTTGCATTCTACAACAATGCTTCAATAACGCTTCTATCATTAGTAACAAACATTACAATAATTTTTATATTTTGTTAATTATTAATTTTTTAAACTAATCTTTTGTAATCAAGACAGGTGTGAAGGACACACTACTCGATCGATTCCATTTCCATAAACAAATGAACTCTGACCTTCGGACTGAAAACATAAAATAAATTGCGTTTGTATTATCTATTATATAGTTAAAATTGATTATGTCAGTGCATTCTGTAAAGTTTGCATTATTATTCAAGATTAGTATTAAACCCGTTAGGGCCTAAATCCTGTTTAAAAGCCTTTCAGTTTGGGTTAATATATTTTTTTATGACGCCGATTGGTCAAATCCATTTTAAAACTTTCGTATGTGTTTAGTGTTAGAATGATCATCTTGCTTCTTCCTTCTCTTGCCCTAACAACAAATAATCAAACTTTTATAATGTACACCTAGATTTACCTATGCAAATAAATTAGATACATTCAAATATTTTGTAACATCAATTTTCATTTTCTGTTAATGAAAACTATCTTCATATATTTTTTTTAAATTATCCTGCTACTCCGCAATGTCGTTCTTTAATCTTTATTATCGACATTAAAATAGATAAAATTATCCAGAAATCTAATAGAATTTTTTTTTCTTCCGCTCCCTGACATTTGATGATATTTATATATTTGGTATATCTTGGGAACTTTTAACGGTGGCGGATTGAGTCGAAAGGGAGTGACGGAAACCAGATTTTTGGGGATTCAAGAAAATGGGATACTTGAAACTGGACCAGCCGTTCAAGAGGCTTTGATTGGTTCGAAACCATAGAAATCTGTAAAGAAAGAAGGGATGGCAACTTAAGTCCTAAAAATTACACGGAGAAAATTTTCTCTGAAGACCTTTTGTGAGTACGTGCGAATATTCAACAACAAAATTGGAAAAGTTTTTGACACTGTATAAAATCATTTCTAAATTTAAAATCCTTACACAAACAAATGCCACGAAATTAAAACTTAAAAAATAGAATACATGCATTAAAAAATATTATAAATTGGTGTCCGAGTCATGAACATGTATCGAGGCGGCACAACGTCCCCTATCGCCTTCATGATAGCCCTGAAGATGGCTTACAATGTAAGCCGTAACTTTGGCTGATATTACGTTGTTTTTTTTTATTACATACAATTCAGTTTTAAAAAAATGAGCTTCCCGACGGTGAACGAAACAATAAACTCGGTCAATCGCAATAATTGTTCCTTCATCCTATGTTGACAGACTAAGAAATATTTTTTCTTCTATTGTACAATATCAATTCACAATAAATTCAAGCAAAATACAAATACAAAATACTCGATTATATTTGAGAGGTTTGTATGGAAAATAAGACCGAATAGAGTGATATAGTATATCTTGGTTAATATAAATTGAATGAAAAGCAATTTTGTTCGGTCTACTCTATCCGCTTATGCGATAGTTATGTGGGCTTGGCCAGCCCTTTCAGTTGCCTGTAGCTACCTACACGCTTGATGTGACCCCCCCAAGGATTCTGCCTAAAAGAGCGAGGTTAAGTTATGCGGCGGCACGAGGCAGACCAATTACAGGGGAAATCCTCTTGAAAAAGGGCTCACGTTGAGTGGTATCGATTCCTGTTCCTTGCGGTTTTACCCTTGAGGCACACCCTTGAGGGCTCGTCCTTGGAAGAGCTAGGGGGTCAGGGTGTCCTTACCACGGAGTTTGTGGTTTTTCTGGGTCTTTACCCCTCTTCTCCAGAATATCCTTACTCCTCTGTAAGTAGCTTACATCTTATAATATTCCCTTTGTTGAAATCAATGCAATCTCATTGGTACAACGACACGTTTTCTGACAAGTTCTTCTACTTGATCCTCACAAAGAAAGGATCGATTATATATAAGTTAAAACCNTAATTGACAATGGAACCTACTTATCCATAATGCACTTCATGCATTTTTGGTTTTTAATCAAATTCCAACATCTAATCATGAAGTTTTCCTGGTTGGTCATGTGAGTGTAAATAAATTCATTTGTAATGAGTTTTTGTGCTTTTATAATCGTTTATTAATGTATAGATTATATATATTTTTAAATACCACATAGTATGCATTCCAATTCAATGTCTTACACCCTCTGAATTTATTGATTATTCACTTAGCTGTCCTGACAGTTAATTGCTTCATATTTATAAGTTAAGTTTTAAAAACACTAACAAATTTACAATTTAAACATTGCTCTTAACTTTAGTTGAGCAAATACGCGTAATATTTGTTGTTGTTTATTTTGTTTTTAAATGTGTTTATTTGTGTCCGTGTGCTAATGTATGATTTGACTTATCAATAAATTCCCAGAAACATTATCAGAAACAATAAGAACAACAAAACTATTGTCATTACCCTCATGAAATTGCAAATGTCAGGGAGCCCTTAATTAATTTACCCGAAATAACGTGGGAGCCGTCCATACTTCCGAGTGTGCCTGCCGTGGTCTGCAATCATTTGTCCTCGCGCTATAATAACGGACAGAAACAGAAATTGATGGCTGTAGAACGTGCAGAACAATTACTCCTGTCATGAAATCCACAACACTGGTCATTTGTTTGTTTTCGACATTTTTTTTAATATAAGGTCAAATATAAAAGCAGGTGTACATGGATAGTGAAAGGTCAAACTAATTATTATAAGTTACACTCTCTATGTATCTGTATTTTAAGCTGTAATAAATGTAATTACAACTTCTTGGGCGAGGAGAGGGGATGGAACCGCAAAGAGAACAAGTACTTTATATATTGCACCAGTAGAAAATGTATCGAAAGTTTCTAAACAAGATTTTTACAAGAATTTCATAATAGTGATAAGATCGAACTTGACTAGAGATCTGTATAGACCATTGAGTTTAGCTCCTGTGTCTTTACAAAAAGTCTAAGGGATAAAAAACTGTAAAACTTCCCTTGGTGATGATATTTATTTCTTTACTAAAGCAGTAGCGCTTTCGAGACTCAATTTCTCATCTTCAGGGCCCAAGAATCTTTCAGACGGGAGTCTATATAGACCAGTAAGAGACTCCCGTCTGAAAGATTCCTGTGCTCTGTAGACAAGACATTGAGCCTCGAAAGTGCTACAGCTTTAGTAAATAATTAAATATCATCACAGAGCGAAGTTTAACAGTTTTTTATCCCTTAAACAATAATATGCTTCTTTTTTTTTTTTTTTTTGAGTAATTAAGTCTAACAATTCATGAGAATCAGTTTTCTGTATTAGTTTTGAGACTTTTATGCTATAAATTTTGGAGTGGAGGAATCTTTTTAGAAATATTAAACCTTGTTTCCATTGAAAATAATTTATTTTTTGTTGAAATCGGACTTGGATAAAAGGAGGGGTTTAAATGGAGATGACAGTATTTATTTGTAATATGATTGTTTTTATTTTAGTTAGTAAAAATTTATTCTTAATGATAGGTGATGAGTGTCATTCTCTAATGACATGAATGTATGCTTCATGAAGCTATGGGAAACATATTATGTTAGAGCCATATGCTTAGTTTATAAATTTTTTAATGTGCATTTTTTTTGTGTAATGAGAATTTTTGAAAATTAAATTTTACGCCCATCATCTACAAATGTTTACTTAATACAAAAAAATAAACTAATATGTCATTATTTTAAATTTTTTTCATCTTCTTACGACCGGTCTACATTTGATTACTTTACGGCAAATGGTGACTCTTCATCATCATGTTCAGCAGGTGGAGCAGAGTCCATGGACCCGGTGTTATTTATTGTAGGTGAGACGAGTGTGAGGTCCGCGACGGGGGCGGTTGACATGGCTGTATTAGTGAGAGAAGTACTCTGGGCGGGGCTGGCTGTGTGTGATCTATGCTCGGAGAGCAGAGAGGTGATAAAGGTACTTCGCCTTGGAACGTGTTGTCTTCTTTGTCGGAGGCTGCTTACCGGGGGGATCTCTTCCCCACTTTTTCCCCAGATAGGAGCTGGTGAAACCTATCACTCATTCCATGTCCCCGTAATTAATTAATTTAAATACATAATAGAAAAATAACACTTTTTAATTTCTTTTAGATTTAAATAGGACATTACAATCTACAAACTTCTATCTCTCCTACCTGGGTCAGGCAATGGGGCAGTTATCCGATAAGCCACCTTTAGAGATAGTACTTATCCTCCGAGCTGATAACTGACTTGGAACTGGGCTGTACTCCGTAAGTTGTTTTACTCCTAGCGATGACTGTTGAAGAAAAACAATTGGAAATTCACGTATGTGATCACTGTTTCCACCTCCTGATGTATGTAAAATTGCAACACAAACTGAGCACTTTTTCACATGTAAAAAGAGGAATCTTCAGAAGCACGACATTAACACTACCGCAAACAGAGCGGGAATAAGTTATAAGTAAAGGAGCAATATGGATATTTATTTAACGGCTAAATCCTGAATTTCAGCGAGATCAGTGAAAATATAATTTCAGCGATATCAGTAGTATCGTTATGTAAAAGTTTTTACGGCTTATGGCGGACAGACATTTAGAAGATTTTGGGATTCTACATCCCTTGAAGTAAATATAATTATATTCCGAGTGTCCTATTACCAGATTTATCATAATGCTAATTATGTATAATGATAATTATATCGTTGTTTTTATGTAATAATTTCAGTGTGTGGATTACAGAGTATTATGTGACGCTTATTATAAGAACACTAAGAATATCAGGTGAAAATGCGTACATGTACGTTATTTTAATATACAATGGAATACACTAGTGGTAATATTTATTGTTTTAATAACAATAATATACTGTCCGACTGACTGACCGTGGGCCCAAACTCGAGTATTTTGGGGTGTCGTTAGACCTTGTTGTCAAGTGACCCATCAATTGATAATGAGCCATTTGATAATTGACAAATGTCTCGAAGTAAATTAGATGGCTGGTTACTTGTAGATTAGATATCTTGGAATGGTAGAGAGGGATACAGTTCCTAATGGTCTTTATAAGTGCTACAATTACGATAACAATGAAAATACTAATGTATAACTTTTACATGCTTAAATTATGAAAACACTAATCTAAATTATTTCAATTTGTATATATATATATATATAAGCGTGATCATAATATTTCTGGTGTAATCATTAACCTTGTTTCAGATTTTTTTTATACTTTAAAGAGAACTCTGAACCAAATAAAGACGAAAATATTACTGTTGAATTAAAAGAATATCAAAGTTATTCATGTTTCTTTTTGCAAAAAAACTCTTTTGAAGACTTCTTCTCTTAAAAATGAAGTTATCAATAGTTTTTCTTTTTAATAAGCTGACTTAGTCTAATTCTAAATGCACACTGTAAAATTAGGTTGATTCTGTTAAACAATAAATATTTAACCTTCATATTTTAGTGGGTATTTTTATTTTTCTTTATTTATCAATCTCAGACTAAAAGGCTCAAATAGGAAAACAAATTTTATATTTTTCTTTTGCATTCAAAAATATGACAATTTAAGAAGAGATTTATCAGATCAGAGAAAGAATGAGCACTGGTGATATTTACTGAAACTGACAGGGCTAATTTAAAGCAAGGGTAAGTATGAACAGTGAACATCATGATCATCGAAATGTAAATTAACAAAACACTAATAATAACTCATTATTTAATTTTATGTAAAAATAGAAACAAATATAACCGCAGTCAAATGTAGTGAGAAAGACTTGGATTTAAAGTGTCATGAATTAGTATAATAATAGCCACACTTTTTCATGTACCTGTTAAATATATAATTATATGTGGTTTATATTAATAAAATTTAAAAGTTGGGTGCATGGGCCAGTGAGCCATATATACCCCCTATACAAATGTTATTGAATATAATTAAATATAATATGGGACAAGAATTAGGATCAGGTATATGGGCGATCTGCAGCGCAGTTATTACGCCAATCTTATAAGCTCAACGCGTAAGCAATTTGGACATTGTTTTCCATAAGCTTGGACAAACCAGCTGAGAGGGGAAAAGACTATATTGCATGAAATCAGTGACGTCATGTGCAATTTATTGCTACGCCCAGCGTATCTTATTAAAAATCCACGAAATCAGCAAAGAAATATCAAATAATTTTTAAGTTTTAAATGCATATTGTTTACTGTTCATTTTTATAAAGACTTTAATTAGTGGAGGATATAGTAGTTTAATTCCGATTGGACTCCACAGGATACTTTGCCAGTAAACTGATATAGCAAGGACTATACTGATAAAATAGTAAAATTCTTATAATTGATTTCAAATTTGTAGTATACATAACTCACGTCTTTTAAATTGGATATTTTGACGAAAAATTACAATGAGCTTATTTTATCTGTACGAAAGTTATGCCGTTCTGATATAATGAGTAAAATTATAATTATCGGATCTTAGAAATGATTCCAAATCCTTCATCTTGGGTCGAGTCTGCATCCAGGTAGAATATAGTAAGGGCTTAAAGAATATCAAAATACTTCCCGAAGGCCAGAAAAGTTAGATTCATTATTTTTACGTCTAGCTACGTGCTTCAAGTGTGATAAGACGGTATTCCGCGACGGCTGGGGTTAATTTGCTCTTATCTTGAAAGGTACTGAAGATATAATGCGCGAATCACCTGATTAAGGCAAGATAGAATCATTTATCTATTACATTAAGGTGTAAAGCTATTGATAAATATTCGTAAACGTTATTTGGCGAAATTCTTAACTGAATAGTCCAAGATAACTTTGTTTGAAACACAAGCTTATATTTTAAAGGTGTTTCCTCCCATAGTGGAGTGATTGTGTAAAAGATAAGTAAGAGTGATTCCAATTGATAAAGGAAACACTTCAGTACTGATAAGGATATGATTGTGTGAGAGTGGGATGGCGGGATGAGACTGGGAGTGACCGTCCTTGGCGGCATCAGTGATTGCAGTCCATTATCTGAAGGACCAGTTCTCGTTCATCGCAGGAAGAACGAGGATTCGCATACACTGTAGTGTCGAATCTACATCCAGTCCGTAAGGAGCTCCTCGTGTCTCTCACGTCTTGCAGAAGGGGAACTTAGCGTATGTCAACATTCAACAGTTCAACAGCACAGTGAGGAACATGTCAGTATGGTGTTTTATTCAAGTTACAATATTCGCTTATTCAAGAGAATATATATATACATATAAATAGTGCACTGTCTAGCAATCGGAATATATAGATAACATTCAGTATTTGTCTTTTNTAAAGCTATTGATAAATATTCGTAAACGTTATTTGGCGAAATTCTTAACTGAATAGTCCAAGATAACTTTGTTTGAAACACAAGCTTATATTTTAGAGGTGTTTCCTCCCATAGTGGAGTGATTGTGTGAAAGATAAGTAAGAGTGATTCCAATTGATAAAGGGAACACTTCAGTATTGATAAGGATAAGATTGTCTGTGAGTGGGATGGCGGGATGAGACTGGGAGTGACCGTCCTTGGCGGCATCAGTGATTGCAGTCCATTATCTGAAGGACCAGTTCTCGTTCATCGCACAAAGAACGAGGATTCGCATACACTTTAGTGTCGAATCTACATCCAGTCCGTAAGGAGCTCCTTGTGTCTGTCACGTCTTGCAGAAGGGGAACTTAGCGTATGTCAACATTCAACAGTTCAACAGCACAGTGAGGAACATGTCAGTATGGTGTTTTATTCAATTTACAATATTTGCTTATTCAAGAGAATATATATATACATATAAATAGTGCACTGTCTAGCAATCGGAATATATAGATAACATTCAGTATTTGTCTTTTTCTCAGCAAATAGTTGGTAGATTAATTTACAGCGGCAAAAATGTGTCAAGGAAAAAATCAAAAACTCATACACATCTTAGTTATTCTTAAAGTATCGGAAAAATATATAGATTTAGGGGGTGTAAGATAATAATTTCTAAGATTAAATTATGTAGGCATTAGAAACAANTTATCTCAGGTTAGTTAGTTAGTTATTTTTATTTGGTAATTCTTGCTCTCCGTAAATTTCTTTTATCAAAGCATTCGATGAAGTTGTTAATAGCTGAAATTGATAAAGGGGGAGAGAGAAGAATGTAGGGACACAAACAAATTTAAAAACCTCATAAATTAGTTATTATTTGGGTTAAGAAAAAAATTTTAAAATTAGATTACATAATTTCCTATCATTTATATTTCATGATATATAAAAAAAAAAAAGCGTACTATAAGCATATATAAGAGTGCAATAAAAAGAACAATGAGTTGTGGAATGGCCCTCTTATTTTATAATTATGTAAACAAATTTGGTAATTAGGTTTTTCATTGTACAAAGTTGGACAAATTCATTTCTTCCCTCGTAAATTTTAACAAATTTTAAATTTTAGTGCAAGGGAACAGAATAAAAAATCTAACTGTCCCAGCCAAGACTCGAACCATTTACGCTACCGAGACAAGTCTGATAAGTTATTAAATTCCCCCCATTAGTGTCCAAAGTCTAACCTCCGAGGCAGACGAATATATCGTCTTATGCTCGGATGAGCTGACATTTTCAAGCTGTTTTAATGACTCTCGTTATTTACTTTTTAATTTTAGTTTTATAAATTTTTTTTTGTTGTGTTTAATCCCATGTACATTTTAACAATTTTTTGTGCAAGAGAACAGAATAAAAATCTAAAAGTCCCAGCCAATGAAACTAAAAATTGTTAAAATTTACGTGGGATTAAACACCACAAAAAAATTGTTGTTATATATCTTATTCCTCCCCAATGAGAATAGGCATTTTGAAAGTTCCAGCTAGTCCCAAGTGACGGGCCATTTATCATCGTAGGACTCAGAGAACTACACATCAAAGTCTCTCTACGTCAAAAGTATCAATCTACTTCGATAATCAAATGAAGGAATGAAATGCAGTACTTGTTGGTTGGACGTTTCTAAAATTGTATCTTCCATTTTATTAACTTAAATTTTCTTCTTTTTCTGTGCGCAAAGGTTTTTTTATTTAATTTCTACTGCAAGAAACCAGTNATTTATATTTTTTTTATTAAAAAATGATTATTAAAAAGGACATTGATGACTAACTGACATAGGCTTAAACTAAGTGAACTTCCCCTACTCATCCTTTGTAGCCTTATTGAGCCGTATTTTTTTAATAATTTATCCCATGCGTTAGACAGGAGAAGAATCAAAGCATTTTTCAAAATATGATTAGCATGATTATCTTGAGGAATATAAAGTTGTTGGAAAAAATAAATTGGAGTTCATTATTTTTCACTTGAAATAAACATTACTCAGAATTTAAAATTGCTAAAGCAAAATAATATCATAAAATATTAGATAAAAATTAAATTGATTAATTCAATTATTATTTTTACGATTAAAATCAGGTCTATTAGGATGCCTGATAGCGGCTTGTATTTAGTTTTTAATTAATATGTAAGATAAAATGTCTGAGAGAAGTCGAGTGTATTTTGAAAAGCCCAATTAACCTAATTCAAACATTGAGAAAATTCTGCATATTTTTACTAGAGATTACATTTAAAAAAAAAAAAAAAAAAAAAAAACATTAGAGAACAATGTTACATTGACAGGGGAGGCAAATACAGAGAATAATTCGATCTTACAAATGGACAAGACAATAAAAGTGAAAGTCGCAGAATATATGAAATATTTGAATAGAAGAAAAATTGTATTTAATGGTATTAATATTCTATATTTTTTTCGGAAAACGCATATTAAAAAATATATTTAACTTGGAAAAAGGGATTGCTCCTTTTTTTTTAATATGGAAGAAAAAAAAATCAGCATTTTGGCTTTTTATTTTAAACTGCTATAGGAATCTTGGATCTAAGAGTTCAGAAATTGATCCATTTTAAATGTTTATGATACATAAAAATTTTCTGCCCAAACGTTCAAATTTAGTTCTTAAAATCTGAAATAATAATTTTGGAATTTTGAGCACAGTAACCATTCATTGATGGGTACTTTAAAATACTCACTCAAAATATTGATTTACAGAAACCTCACTTAAATCACGTTATTAACGAGATCAACAGTGTTTTTATAAATGGTGTCGAAAATATCGTGCCTCTTGATTTAATGTAACGGAACGTAATATGGTGGAACAGTGGTTATTAAAAGAGAAATAAAATTATAATGTATTCGGTCAGTAAATTTTTTTAGCATTATTGTTCAGACTATATAAAACTGTATCTTGAAACCAAATGCAAAGCTCTTCGAACCTATAACAGATAAAAAGAATTTCTTTGTAGGCCAACTTAACTAATGTTAACTTCTTCACCAATTTAGCTACACCATCGCAAGGAAGATTATGGCTGACCACAAAGGAAACATACTATCAACATCCTGCTTATTTCCAATGGTATTTTGACTAATCCTTACCTTGGAAATAGCCAACTTCTTTGAAATTAAATTTCAAAATACTACTGACTTAAATAATCCATCCGGTTTCCAAAAATAGAACAAGTCAAAACAGCCAAACTGGTTCGGTACGACATAAATCAACTAGATGCAATGTAACTTCCCTTTTACAATCCATAATTTTGTGATGCCCTAAGAAGTCGTATGGGTAGCTCTCCTGGACCAGACAAGATCTGCACTTGCATCAGAAAATTTCAACCCTTACAGTACGAAACCGTTGTGCTAATGTATTTCAACAAAATTTTTATATCCCGAAAAATACCAGACTTTTGGAGAAAATGAGTCAAAATCATCATAAGATGATCACAAATACAACAAACACCTCCTATGTTGCCAATGACTTACAAAACCTCTATGGCAAAATAAAAAAAAACAATAAGTCAAATATTTCAATATGAAAATACGGATCTCTACTTCTTCCTAGAAGAATTTAATATTTTTAAGAAACAATTATTGCTAAGCAGTTTAATTTACAGAAATGGTTTAGAAAACAAGAATGACTTACGAACAGTGCCTATTTTAGCAAACAATAAATTTACTTTAAACGATATTATGAAGCAGTACTTGCAGCAATAAGTAAAGTCCTTTGAACAGTTGCCCTGATAATTTTCACAGACACGTTCTCTGCCCTTCTAGCTGTAAACAAGAAATATTCCACTCACACTATAATATTTGACATAATTTAGGCATTCAGTGACTAAAAATAATATAACTGTGAGTACTCACATGTGTCCCTAACCACAATTCGATATCTGGGAATGGCTAAGGATCGGCCAAGGAAGACATTCATAGTGGTATTCCATTCCCTAAAGCCCATCTCAACATCTCCTAGCAGACAATAAAGAAAAAGAAAAAATTTAAAAACAGCTGTGAAGTTTAGTGGTCTGTTGGTAATTAAGTTAGCTGTGAGAACGTCGGAAACCACTACCGTTGTCTGGCGAAGGAATGAAGTCTTGCAAGCGAGAATCCTTATGGGACACACAAACTACACACTTTGCAACTATATGAAGAATAAAAGGCCTCCAACCTGCGAAAACTTCAGAGTCCAGATAACGATTGAGAAAATTCTCACGACTAGCAATTGGATTGCTGAAGTTGGGAGCCTTCAACATATAAAAACCTGTAAAAGATATCCTTGGAGAAGATTATGAAGGAAGAAACTGGCTTCTCGTCATTCTTAAAGCTCTAAACCTCTAAGAAAATAATTATAGCAGTCTAAAATACCCTCTAAGTGTTCTGCTTACGAGGGTGGGGTCCAGAAGATCAAGGGTTGGCCGGAACCAATCTGTTGGGCGGGGAGATTCGGTCTGTGGAAATCTTTTGAAAGCCGTCATGCTCATTTTCATCACCACCTCACCCCCGGGAATGCGGGATAGTGCACACTAATGAAGGGTTCCCGGACGATATTCATGGCTGCTCTCTCTCGTCCCTATCCAGTCCTATACTCTCCTCTTCCCACTAAACTCTATTCCTAATGACTCGTTTTCGCCCATGACATGTGGCATCCGTGTTTCCACCCCAAGTCTTGGCAGATGCATATGCACCTAGAGTAAGAAGCGAACGCATCTCCAGAAGACATGACTAGAGATAACATCTCACAAACCTCTAGGATTGCTGCTCTGTAGAGGTCAGCCTGCCGTGCCCCCCCGCTCACGGACTCGGTGCCCGTGCTCGTGCTCTGTCGACTCCACATTTCCACCCCAAGTCTTGGCAGATGCATATGCACCTAGAGTAAGAAGCGAACGCATCTCCAGAAGACATGACTAGAGATAACATCTCACAAACCCCTAGGATTGCTGCTCTGTAGAGGTCAGCCTGCCGTGCCCCCCCGCTCACGGACTCGGTGCCCGTGCTCGTGCTCTGTCGACTCCACATTTCCACCCCAAGTCTTGGCAGATGCATATGCACCTAGAGTAAGAAGCGAACGCATCTCCAGAAGACATGACTAGAGATAACATCTCACAAACCCCTAGGATTGCTGCTCTGTAGAGGTCAGCCTGCCGTGCCCCCCCGCTCACGGACTCGGTGCCCGTGCTCGTGCTCTGTCGACTCCACATTTCCACCCCAAGTCTTGGCAGATGCATATGCACCTAGA
>KZ808877.1:113940-125174 GCA_000696205.2 Oncopeltus fasciatus
TATATATACCTGGTATTATTTGTTTTACATGTTCAAATGAAGAGTTTTTTTACCACAAATATTATTATTAGATGTTTTAAATAGTATTTGTGAAGTGATTTTACTTAATTTCAACTGTCTATTTCTCACTTTCTCATCTCAGCCTTGTCCATGGTTACCAAAATACACCTATCTGTGGAATCGGTCACATCTTCATTAACAATTTTCTACATCTCTAATCATTTAACTTCTTCCAACTCCGTATCTCACACTTAAACTTAATTGTAGAATCAAACCTTAACAATCACTTCCAAACACTGTTTAAATTTATTTGTATTAAGTGAGAGTAGTCTGCAAGCGCTATCTATAAGTTGCCACCCCATTCTAAACATCTCTGCTTCGTACAAGACTTTATTTATCGAAGCCCAGGTCGGGATTTGAACCCGCATTGCCACGATAACGAGACGCTAACAGATTTCATGAGCTCTCTTGGCACCTCTTTGTAAATCCTTACCCTTTTTTTCTCTCTCTCTCTCTCTCTCTTAAAAATTATGAACTTTCCATCAACTCAGTATTTGAATTTATTCAAATTTTTTGTCTAGACGCTATCTTTACAACATCTTATATTGATGAAAAATGGAAGTCAAATGGAAAACGTTGAATTTAAAACATCAACATTTTTATTTTGGAGTTTACTGAATTTCTACTAAAATAAAAATATTCCTCCGAACTGTGATTTTAGAAAAGGTATATAAAAGAAAATTTTTCTTGGGCAACATGTGCGATTGATTGCAAATTTTACTGGTAATGACCTGACAACCTTTGAGGAAAATCATCACATTAAAATAAGTTAATAATTTATATATGATTTTCAGATATTCAGCGAAGTCTTACCTGCAATGGATAAAATTGTTCAAAGACACAATCCTGGCTTGGAGCCTCTCAGCGCGCACTACATTGGCTCCCTAGGGAATGATAAAATTCTTCTTGAAGATTTAAAGGTATTAAAGCATCACCTTACCATCAAGTAAGCATTGTAGGATTAAGTGTATCCTAAGTTTCCTTTGTCATTCCTTTGTAAAGTAAAGAGCGACTCCTTACTAATGGAGGGCGAGAAATCTCTTTGAAAGTGTAATTTTTCTTAGTGTGTTCACTAAATCCTTCTCCCACCTGTTCTTATTTATTATGTATATCTCAGCCTCGAGTATTTAATTTCCTATATATTTATATATAACTTTCGTTTTTATTTGTTACTCAATAAGATAGGAATTAAATTTTCTTGATATCTGTATCTAAATTCCTCAGTTAGAAATGTAACTACACTGCTGGACAAAACTAAAGGATCACTTACAAATATTTATATTATTATTACATAAGAGATAAAAATAGAAATTCCTTTGCCCCGGACTGAACTTTGTGTTGTATCTTATCTAGTTAATCTTGTACCTGTTTATATTCCCTCCCGTTTATGGAGGAAAGGGTCAGTTAATCCAATTATTTACTTTCTTCCTATCAGTAAATGGTTAGTTGTTAGCAAAGATTCATCTTATTGAAGATTTTCTAACATTTAAGAGACTTTAGTTTTTACTTGTGAGTTTAGTAAGAACGTTGTGATGGCCAACAGAAGAGCATTGACCGAAGAGGAATCAATTCGTGCTGTTGCTTTGAGTGAAGAAGGGTTTTCTCAAAGGCATATTGCGCAACGGCTCCAGCGGTCACAATCCGTAGTGTCCAGGGTGCTTAATAGGCACCGTCGAACTGGAGGGCATACAAGAAGAGTCGGACAAGGCCGTCCGAGGTCAACTTCCCACCGTGACGAGAGATTTTTGCAACTGCATGCTCTTCGGGATCGCCGATCAACTGGTAACAGTCTGCGTGGTCTCCTCCAGAGGTTCAGGAATGTGCAAATTTCAGAGCGAACCGTGAGAAGACGACTCAACGATTATGGATTGACCTCCCATCCTTCAGCTACTGGACCTCTTCTCTCCAGGGAACACCGGGTTGAGCGCTTGAGGTTTGCTCGGGAGCACCTAAACTGGACTCAGGAAGATTGGAGCCTCGTATTATTCAGCGATGAGTCAAGATTCTGTCTCCGATCTCCAGATGGACGGGAAAAGGTATGGCGAAGGTGGGGAGAGAGTTGAAAGGACACTCTCCAAGTTTTCCAATATTAGACAGACCATCTTCATAAAGCATGAAAATTCATTAAATCCTCCTAATAAATAATTCAAGTGTAAATAGTAATATATACTGATGTTACGAGGTAATAATTGAATTTTTTTTTGTACAACTAATAAAATGTATTGTTAAAGAAACATTTACTGAAACATTAACATGACTATTATAATTAATAGTTAACTATAAGTATTCAATACTTCCTTTTCTGTGATACAAGTAATTTTACAAAACAAAATAGACTGAAGGTTAGCTTCATTTATAGTTTTACAGAATAATTAAAAAATTGTTAAAGATCATTCATATAAATCTTCTGATTTAATTATGTCCTACAATAATACCTGTCATTTGCAGGTCCTTGGCTACAGGATGGTTGGTCACCGAAGAGGACTGGACTTTGAACATTCTTCCATCTTGATAAAGACCCTTGCCAAATTTCATGCGTTGGGGGTGATACTCATGTGAGTATAAATGGACAAGAAAAGTGACACTTGATAATCAATTATGTTCTAATTCATGAAAAACATGGTTGGTCGAAATTTCTATGGCTCTCTGAATCATAACGTCCTTTTCTAAAAAAGTGAAAAATATTATTGGTATAATCAATAATGGATATTAGTGGGTTTAGAGATATATTCAAAAATTCTAGGATAAATTTAAATTCATGACCGAGAATATTCCTACCTATGTCTTTCTTCAATGAAACCTGGTAAATAAGCTTAGCCTGTTTACGTGAAGAACTATTTCTCTCTCATTTTGAAGAAATGTATACTTCTTGAATTTATTTTAAATAATATCATTAGTTTAATGTCTATACTTATTATTTTCAGCCATTATTCCAAGTTAATTGTTCTGTTTATAATTGATAAAAAAAAAAAATTAGATAAATGTTTATGCCAACTTCTTAACGACGCACGACCCCTTGTATTCGTCCATCGTAATTAATAATCATTCATTTAAATCAAAATTGTGGTAAATATTGCGAATATGAAAGCATGCTTAATGTGTGCGCTGGAGTGGTTTTTATCCCAAAATGTCTAAATTAATGCTCATTTTCTTCATAATTAACTATACATAAAAGTATTTGTTTTCATTTTTCAGTCAGGAAGGTGATATAGACATTAATAATTATTATAAATACTATTTCGAGAGGAGGAAAGATATTTCTGAGTCACTTTTAAAAAATAATTTCAAAGAGGTTTCATGGATTTTGGAAAACAAATGGAAAGGAGGATGGTATATATTTTTTGTATTTGTTGAGTGTTTGAATTCAATTAGTTCACTTCCAAATGCGAAACTTTTTTTTTATCATATTGTTATTATTTTTTATTGCAGGATGAAGTATGCAAATCGTTTAGCAGTGGCAGCGGAAAAAATTTCAGAATATTTTAATAGTGTATACAAGAGAGACGAAACTCGTTTTAACATACTCCTTCACGGAGACTGTTGGTTTAACAACGTAATGTTCAGATACGATAGCGACGGGAAACCGAATGCAGTGCGGTGAGTTGACCTGAACACTCCTGTGAGTGTTTAAACTGAAATCCATACTTCCTAATCACAGTCACCTTATCCTTAGGTCCAGGATTAGATTCCTCCGATTTCTATCAAGTGGAAGCGGGAGTTCCTCAAGGTAGTGTGCTTGGGCCTATCCTATTTATCCTGTGCACTACTGACATCACTACCATCCAAGTACCCTCTTAGCTCTATTTGCGGACGAAAAAGCTATCCTATCCTCCCATCCCGATCCTAAAACTCATTCTAAAAACCTTCAAAATCACCTCGAAAAAAATCAAACAATGGTGCGGCAAATGGAGAATAGAAATCAATGAAGCAAAATGCGTTCAAGTTAATTTCGACTGCAGAAGAAAGACTCCTTGAAATTGTAAAATTTAACAATATTCCTTTACCACATTCGAATTCCGTTCGTTAACGTTAATATTCCTTTTGTTCATTTCTTCCCGCTTCATCCTTTTCCACAGTAAACTGCCATATCATCCTAATCCACTAGCACAAACCCTGTCTTTTAACCCAAATTATAATTTGATTAAACGGCCATTTTACATTTTAGACCCTATTATTAAAACTCACCAAGAAATTTTTCTGCAACCCTTTATAAATGCCTTGTAACTTAATAATTATATTTATAACTTCAAGAATATAAATGGAAACATTTTTTACTCAAATGAAATTGGTATTTTCAAAATTTGACTTCAATAAATTTTTAATTCTTTTTAAAAATATTCGTTAAACAAAAACATTAATTAATTCAAACAGGATTATTCATCATGAAAATGATTATTTTAAAATCGTTTTACTTTAACAAAATTTAGATACTAAGCTGCTAAAGTATGCGCTTTACAGAAATATTCAAACCGATTTCTTCCGGGTTCGTCGAAATGAGTTTTTTCCCGAATTTTTTTTATTATATTCAGTGATCGCTTCTTCAGAGCTGAGTGGATAATTAATTAATTAAATTTATTAACACAATTGTTAAATATCATTTACGTAGAAGAACGAAAAATAAGACCCATTTGAACTTTTACACACACAAGTGAATTACTAAAGATTTTTTCCGAAATTTTCTTTGATCTATCCCCTTAGAACTTAACAACTATAGTCACTAATTAATATATATATATATAGTATTACATGGATAATACATATTANGCCCCTCGGAGGCAGACCGCCCGGTCGGGCCTGATCGAATCCCGGGCCCCTGAAGCACTGCCTAGGTCCATTGAGGTCGCGGTCGTAGAAGTCGAAGTCCACGTCTGGATTGAAATCTCTCGTCAGTTCGAGCTTGTGGCTTTTTATATCAGTCAGTTGACACTTGTTATCTACTCCTTCCGGGTCAAATCTGCACAAAAAAATATTTATATGCTCTTTAGTTGATATAGTTATTACAGGCGAGCAGTGAGAAAGAGAGGTATTATAAATCGTTATTGTCATAGGATGCACATCCTTTCTTACTGATAATTATAAGGTACATCTAAAAGTACACTTATTTATTCCTTACCTATTTCAAAATTTAAAAACAACATCATAGAAATAAAAATAAAACACAGAAAAAAAATTACTATTTTACACATAAAAAGGAGGGAGAGGGAGAGAGATAGAGCGAAATGGAAAGGATATATATTTGTTTTCATAATATCACTCTTCCCTTAACTTTAATAATTTTCATTTATTGAACCTGAATATAGTTTAATGTATATGCAAATATGACTTTCAATCACCTGAGAAAGGGGCTATCTGCAGGTTGTCATCCCATTCTAAACATCTATGGCTCAGGGCAAGCTCTTATTAATCGACAAAAGCTAGCCCTGACACCCCATTCTTGCAATTGATATTTTAATGTTACAATTTGACAAATATTAAAAAAAAGGAAGAATTTTACCTTCATGCACTTATACTGTTATTGAAAGATGAATACGATAAGTTTATTGTTAATATTTAATATATATCAATTTGTTGATGGGATCGTCGTTCGCGAAAGTTGACTAGGGGACAAAAAGTTAAATAAGGGCTAAGTTGTCATTTTCCTTCTCCCCTTGTTAGTTAATTATTTTACTTTTATTGTATTTTTACCTTTGTTTCTAGTACATATGAAACATATTATATGCTTATAATTAATGTTAATACTTGCGAAGAAGGAAAAGTGCACTACTGCAATAAAAATGCAGCGTACTGACACAAAACATGATTTCTTCGAGGCTTCCTGCAGGTTCGTAGCTTAAGCATTGTCTACACTTTTGCTTACCTCGCGATGTGTGGACAGTTTTGCTGTTGTGCTGTGTTTACATTATTATCAGACCGTAAACGCACACTTTCTAACAGAATCAGGGATTCCCTCTTCTTTCACAGACAAGATTGTTCGTCATTGTTCTCATTTCGGCAAGGGCAGAGTGCAAGAATATTGCAGACATACATCCACTCCATGACTTCGCATATTAACAGGCTTCCCTCAAATATCTAGATGATGTCATAGCGGTGACATTTGTAACCTTCTTTATATTTTTCTACGATCCTACTTTTTAGTAGTTATATATATATATATTAATCAAGACAGGTGGGATAGAGAGTGCAGTGCACACACAAAAAGAAAATATCACAAATAAATATATATATATAGCTAGTATCTCTTCACTCCTCATCTCCTCATCCCACCTGTTCTTGATTACTACTTATCGTAGCCGCAAGTGTTTCAATTTATACATATATATGTGTGTAGCTCTCAGTAGCGACTCCATTCGTAGGCACGCGCGGTTGTAGTTATTCTGGACGATTACAACAATGAGTATCTGAGTAACAGACAGGCTCAGAGGGCTTGTATACCTCTCCAGGGCCGGACCCTTGATCTAAGTCTACCTTCCTATTGGTTGGCTCGCATCAGTCTATTTCTGGAGTTGTTTATCAGACAATGTTTTGTTTAAAAACAAAAGCTAGAAAGTAAGTACCGCTGTGGATATAAGTAAATATTGTTTTATATTTTCATTGAAAAGGTCAGGGGATCATTGATTATTAAATATGAGTGTAAAATTCTAATTTAATCTGCAACAATAATTCACATTAATGGGGTATCCTCAAAGAAATTAAATATTAAATTTATGCTAGACAATATACTTTAACTAAAATATTTTTTTAAAATGTTTGCCTTTATTTAACACCAAACATTAACCGTATATTTAAAATCTTCATAATGAAAGAATTTCATTGGCATTTAAAAAAATTTAACATTCATAAAAAAATTATTTTCAGTAGTCAAGAAATTAAAAGCCTTTTAATTAAGGCAGCGGTAACTTGGTGTATGAGCCTTGGAGCTCCATACAATGGCACATGATAATTTAGTGATAATTGCTATATCAAGCCAAATGTTTGTGTTCGTGTATCATGCATATGTCTGTGTGTTTATAAACACAGACAATGAAATATTCGATTTATTTTTCTTTATTGAATAGGCTTAAAATCTACAAAATCGAGTCTTAGTTTTTCTGGAATATTAATTTTACAGTTTTAATGTGATCCTTCTTATAAATTTTCAATAGAGACCTGAAATTTGAGTATATTTTAGTTCTGTTATTACAGTTTTCCCTGTTGTTGTTTTTTTAATGTATTAACTATTAAATATACAATGTTATTTTTGTTTATAAAATTTTGTAATGTCTCTGCCAGTTGATACATTTTTCGATTAAACTCCTCACCAGCTTCTTATAAATCAATTAAATTTTAATATGAAATTTAATGCCGATAATAAATAAATGTCGATTTGTCATTTATCATGTACTTAGTATTTCCTGTGAACCTATATTTATATGTCATTGATGTATATCAGCATTTTACTAAGAATAAATAAATATACATGTTTCAAGAAAATAATTGTAATTACAGTTTAATAATAAAATATTAGTTTAATTTTAGTTTTAAGATAAAACTAAGTATTTTGTGGTAAACGCAAAGAAGGTACTCCACAATTTTTAAATACGTTTGTGTAGATTGGAAATATTTGTAATGAATTCTTCCTATGAAAATTGATTTTTGTTCCAGTGAAACTGTTAACAATAAATTAAATAATTATGAAGGAATATCAATTTTTAGGAATATATATCTATTATTCAGTAATTTTACCAGGACAATTCTTATCTTTAGCCAGAACAACAAATATTTCACTAGTCCAACGCATTCGACCTTGGAAAATCGTCAGAACTCATTATACTCGTAATAAATACATTCTTATTCCAACAATTGAAAAAGTAATATATTCCCCAAAGGTATTTTTGGAAGCAAGGATACCTTTCATTAATGAATTTAAACAAAAAATCGCCTCTCCTGACTGAATAGTTTTACTTATTATGATATATTATGGCATTATATATGGTTTTACTTACTTATAGCATTCTAAGATTTTTTTTTTAAATAATGGTAATGGATATAAGGTTGATTATAAATTATTCATCCATTTCAAGTTATTTTTATTGTTATTAATCAATTTTTAGTATAATAAATTTTGATAATTAAACAAAAAAAATTTTTAGTTTTTTTTTTTTGTTTTACTTTGTTAAACTTCTGGTTTTCACGAAGTTTTATTTCATATTACGCATGCTTATATATAATTTTGAATATTTCACAATTAGATTAAATATATTTTATTCTTTATATTTAATTTTAAACTCAATTTCTGTTGAGTTAATTTTTTAGCTGTTTTTCATAGAATTAGGAATGCTGGTTTTAAAACTCTTATTAGTTTTCTTCTATCACGTCACGTTCGGTTTCCATGTGGGTGGGGCGCATGTCGGTCTAGACCAGCCTGTTAAGTTACGTCTGTTATACTGTGGTGAAACGTTGTGTGTCGGTAAGCAGTATTTAGTATTTCGTTACGGAAGTGTGACAGAACTACATAGTGTGTTTGAACTGAAACATTTCCTCTTGGCTACCTCTGCTCCTACATGTCGAAAGTAGGAAAACAGTCCCGATTCGTTTTGTTATATATGTGGCAGGTTTACTATCCCCAGGCAAAAGACAAACATCAGTACATTTGTCAGACCTGCAATACTTAAAACGTGATGGTGGATTTGTGTTTTGCCATAATGTAAGTGGTTTATTGGAAGAATTGGGAATTTCAAACTATAACGCAACCGACTGGCGACTGTTTTTAGATAGCTCAAATAGCAGATTAAATTGTGTTCTCCTCCACAATGAAAACTTATTTGGTTGAGTTCCAATTGGACATTCAGTTTGTTTGCGTGAAGAATATGACACCGTAAAAAAAGTCATTGATCTGTAATAATATCACATGCACCAACGGATCAATTGTGTTGACCTTAAAATGGTCTGCTACCTACTTGGTCAACATCGTGGATACTCAAAGTATCCCTGATTTTGGTGTAAGTGGGACCGCAAAGCTCGTGCGTAACATTGGGTGCAGTCGAATTGGCTGCCAAGACCGGACCTGAGACCAGGTGATCCAAACATCGTGCATCGGCCACTTGACGACAGAAAGAACATTATATTTCCACTTCTATCTATAAAATTGGGTCTCATGAAGCAATTCGATAAAGCTTAGCCAACTAAAGGAGACTGTTTCAAGTATCTCGTGTCGAAATTTCCGAGCCTGGCAATTAAAAAAATAAAAGCCGGTGTTTTTGATGGTCCACAGATTTGACAGCTTCTTGCAGACGAAAATTCCGTGGTAACAATATCAGAAATTGAAAAGAATACTTGGTTGGCATTCAAAAACATTGTTAAAGACTTACTTGGACATACACGAGCATTGAATTACTCCGAAATTGCCCAAAATTTCTTGAAAAGCATCCAAAAGCTAGGTTGCAACATGAGCATTAAATTGCATTTTTTACACAGCAAACTTGCTAATTTCCCGGAAAATCATGGTGCAGTGAGTGATGAACACAGTGAGCGTTTTCATCAAGATTTGAGGGTCATGGAAGCAAGGTATCAAGGTTTACTGTCCAAATGGTTTATAAGATAACAACAGGAATATTAAAATCGTGGTGAAGGGATGAATTGCATGCGTAATAGCGAGCATTTGCAATTATTCTCAGGGTTTTGGATTAAAAGGACTTGATTCATTGGATGTTGGAAGGCTTGGCGGCACCCCAGATTTCTACTATGTAAGTCCAGATTGGTCGTAATAAGGTTTCGTGGAGCGTCATTTCCTAAGGAGTTCTTATTCATGAGTCCGTGTTTCTATGCAGTCCATATCGCTGATTGAGTTCTTGTCTTTTAATTTTAGTAGTTTCACCCCATGTGAGTCGTGAGTCAAAACGGAACCCCAAGTAGCGAAGGCAATTTGAGAATGGCAAAGGAATATTGTTAAATTTTACAACTTTGGGAAAGTTTTTCTTCCGAAGTTGGATTTTAACTTCTCCATTTCCCACACCATTCAAACTAGAACTAAAAGACTCATTCATTCACTATTCCCTCATCATTAATCAAAGTTTATTATTTGATCTGAACTCTAAATTCGAGTGAACCTATTATTAATTTTGGTCACTTTACTGTACATACATAAATTACTGAATACTGAAATTTGTAATAATATAAATATTTTAATCTGCAGATAAGCAATAATCAGGCGTGCATAGAATACATGACACTGGCTGCAGACATTGAGTGGGTACCGAAGGACAGCTTATCTACCGATATTGAATTCTCGCATAGATAATACGATAAGAGCTTCAGTTATATAGGCAAGAATATTGACCTGCAGATTAGTTCTAGTCAGTATCTCTCTAAATCAAGTGTGCAAATATTGTTCTAACTGGAAAGATCCGAGAGGCACAGGATCACTCCAGGTGAACCTTGGGAGACAGCGCAATCACAGTCAGGGAACAGTGACTGGATAACCCGTCATTACGGTGAGCCAATGAATAGGGGGAGGGGGTACGGAAAGACCAGTTTTGAATAGATAATGTTTGTGAAAAGAGTTCAGGCAGTGTACGGGAGTACGTCCTTCGTAGGAGTTGCGAGTAACCACTGGATTGCGGAAGCTTATTCCTGATCACAATCTCTCTCTAAGCAAGTATCCAATCCAGATACCTTTATCTAGGAATTACCCTTAACAGATAACAAATTCCCATTGGAAATAAATAGTAAATATTGATGCTTCCGTAAATTTTAATACAAATACATAATTATTAATAGGAAATATTCAGTAATTTTTAAGGACAATTCTTATCATTTAGCCAAAACGAAAAATATTTCACAACTCCAACCCTTTCGACCTTGGAAAGTCACCAGAACACATTGATACCCTTATCTAGATGTTCCCCTAAACAAATTCCTACAGAAAATAAATAGAGAATATAGATGATTCCGTAAATTATCATACGAATACATAATTATAAATAGGAAATATACCCTAGGAACCTATTAGAAAAAATTTGCAATAAAAATTGTTTTCTAGACATCTCCACCGAATCTTTGATCTATGATCTTTGTTGTTATTTTAGTTGCAAAAAAGATTATTGATCATTGAAGTTGTTAAATGTCATTAAAACATGACATCATTTAAAGGAATTATTTCGTTCAATACTGTATTTTTCTTCAAAGATTAGTAAAAA
>KZ808877.1:132331-144139 GCA_000696205.2 Oncopeltus fasciatus
GTCAACATTTCTATTACATTAATAAAAGCGTTTATTGATAGATTATTTAGTACAAAAATTGTTTTTAATTTTTAGAATCCAAAACAGAGGTCGAAATTATGATATAACATAAATGCTGGAAATAAAATTAAAATGATTAATTTTAAATTTGTTAGGTTATTCAAGAATCTCCAAATACAATCATAAAAAAATAGTCATGCAATTCCAAATAAATCTTTTACAATTGAATTCGATAAATTTACGCATTTCCTTCATGAAAGATTTAATTTTTTTTTTTTGCTTAACTCCTATATCATATTTGGGTTATTTTAATAGAATATTTTATAATTATACTTAAAGAGGCAGGCATTATGTTTTTTATGTTATAATTAGACATCAAACTACTTGAATAGTATGCCGAACCCATTAAGTTGTGAATACTGTACAACTCACAATTTTTTTTTAAATTTAATTTCAGAAATGATGAGCTCAGAAGAAGAAGAATGGGTCGCTCTGACTCTGAAGGAATTCGAACGCAGCAGGTGCGTCGCGAAGGTACTCAAAGTCGAGGACGAATCGGCGACATCGACTGGGGACCACTACGCAAGCGTGATGCGTCGGGTAAAGCTACAAGTAATGCTTTATTCTGGAGAAGTAGAGAGTCGATCTCTCATCTGTAAAAGCTTGCCTACAGAAACTGCCAGAAAGGAATTGATAAAGGAATCGAACGCCTTCGGAAAAGAGAAAGGAGTAAGGATATATCAATAAATAAAATACATTTATTATAATGCGGTATTATTTAAGGTAAGATGGATTAAATTATCTAATAAATTAACAAAACTATTGAATAATCGATTATCGATTGACCACTTCAATCATACATGGCAGCATTCATGGAAAGCGTAAATTATACATGGTTTCCAGGTGAGTCTTAAGGTTAGAGAAGAATAAGGAGGAATATGATTCTTGATTACATATAAGAGTAGGACTAAATGAAGAGTAAAATTAAGATAAAATTAATCTTAAAAAAGAAAGATTACAAGTATTATATGTATGTAAAGTTTTTTCCGGGTTGGACCGTGTAAAGTTTTTGATGGTTGCCGAGTTTTCTTCCAATCCAGGGGTATTTATACCCGGCGATGTCCGGTCCTTGGGCGAAGCCTGCCGAAAGAAAGAAGACATTTGAAGACCGCCTTCATGAAAAATGGCTATGACTGCAACACTATCAACAAGGTCCTGAGAAAGAGAAATCGGCAGCGCAACAGGGAAGAGTGGGAAGCAAAAGAAGAATTCCGAGGACAAGTGACCATCCCCTACGTCAAAGGGACAAGGGAGAAGATTGCCCGAATACTCAAGAACCACCAGATAAGAACAACGTTCAGCACCGACAGAAAAATAACCGACATCCTTCCGAAACCTAAGGATAAGCTTGGACTTCGGACTCCAGGAATATACAAGATTCCCTGCTCCTNGTGTGTGTGTGTGTGTGTGTGTGTGTGTGTGTGTGTGTGTGTGTGTGTGTGTGTGTGTGTGTGTGTGTGTGTGTGTGTGTGTGTGTGTGTGTGTGTGTGTGTGTGTGTGTGTGTGTGTGTGTGTGTGTGTGTGTGTGTGTGTGTGTGTGTGTGTGTGTGTGTGTGTGTGTGTGTGTGTGTGTGTGTGTGTGTGTGTGTGTGTGTGTGTGTGTGTGTGTGTGTGTGTGTGTGTGTGTGTGTGTGTGTGTGTGTGTGTGTGTGTGTGTGTGTGTGTGTGTGTGTGTGTGTGTGTGTGTGTGTGTGTGTATATGTATGTGTGTGTGTGTGTGTGTGTGTGTGTGTGTGTGTGTGTGTGTGTGTGTGTGTGTGTTATTATGTGTGTATTATTCCTATACATATGTATATTACTCGGAAGAATACCAGAATTATCAGTATACAACAAGCTAACATGTACTTAACAGTTCTCAAACCTATTTGGACCTTCTTTGCCGGATGTCCAAATAGTTTTGAGAATTGATAAAATTAACAAAAGTAAATAATGAAATCTTTCTTTTTTTAATTTAAAAATAAATAAATTAAAACACTTCTAAAGTATTTTTAACCAACTAATTTTTATTTATTATCTTCTTTTAAAATATAGTGAACTCCTTCATTTTTAAGACCTCCTTGGAAATTTTAGCTGTTATCCATTCTTTTAAATGTTTTCCTTCTTTTGTGCTTGTTTACATTACGTTATATAGTACTTGATGTACAATAAGTTATATTCGAATACACAGACATAGACGAATATAGATACAAAACCATTTTAAAAGCAGAAATAAATTAACAATTAGAATTGAAACAATAGATAAACAATTTTAATATAGCAACAATATAATACTATTAGATTTATATAGTGAAAACTACTTAAAAGGCTCTTGTGCCACAGACGATCGAAGTCCTGTTATTCATCCAGAAAAGCATTCATCGATACTCCTTTTTCACAGGGAATGATGTAGGCTAAATCCAAACTTATGGTCAGGAATAAGGTTATTGGTCTTTAGGATCAACTAATTTTGCCTAAAGGAATTTTTTCGGATTTTGTACGGAAGTTACATATGTTTCTATTAGTGGATTAATAATATTCTCATAATGTGGGGTGTTAGTTATCAATGTAGGAGATAATGGACGAAACTGGCATTGCTGTAAAATTTAACAGCGATCGATTAAATTAATTTTAAATAAATCATAATCATAATAGTGAAAGTTTAACAATAAAATTTATGGCGTATCTTTGCAAGAATCCCATTTGATAAAACAAAACTATCGAACCAGAGCTGCATACGAACAAATNCTGAAGGAATTCGAACGCAGCAGGTGCGTCGCGAAGGTACTCAAAGTCGAGGACGAATCGGCGACATCGACTGGGGACCACTACGCAAGCGTGATGCGTCGGGTAAAGCTACAAGTAATGCTCTATTCTGGGGAAGTAGAGAGCCGATCCATCATCTGCAAAAGCTTGCCTACAGAAACTGCCAGAAAGGAATTGATAAAGGAATCGAACGCCTTCGGAAAAGAGAAAAGAGTAAGGATATATCAATAAATAAAATACATGTAACAAATGAGTAAATGACAAAGTTATTAGTAAATAACATGTGACACTTAAACTTATGAATAAGGTAGGTAGGGCAGATAGTCTTAAATCTTTATCGACAATATTTATTATATTGAATTATACATACTTTTAATTTCAACTTAATTTAGCACTAATCGGCGCACAATATTTTTAGTTAACCTGTCTTTAGCTAATACAAATAGATTCGACGGTTTCCATACACGTGAACATGCAACATATAGTTGTCCATGAGAAAAATATGGATTTTCTAAATCTAAACCACAAATGGACATTGTTTGGCCTTGAGATTTATTTATAGACATGGCAAAAGCTAAACGAATTGGAAACTGTAGCTTTTTGAAGGGTGTGGTAGAATCTGACGGTATCATTGGAATATGTGGCAACAAGACCACTTTTCCTTTAAACTTCCCAGCTAAAATGGTTGCTTCAAGAATATTTCCGGTGATCTTTTTGATGACCAAACGCGTACCGTTGCATAAGTGAGGTGGATTCAAATTATGTAGGAGAATAATTAATCTTAAATCGCAGATTATGTGGTGGCATTCCAGGTATATCCAGTGAATTTAAAAATTCAACTGGAAAATTTACACTTTAATTTTCATCAACAACAGTATCGATTGATTTAAAAGACATCAGATCGCCTAGTAACAACTGTTGTATCTGGAAGTTAATTTCGTCAACATCAACATTTTTGGCTGCCAAAATCGCCCGATGACTGAGCCAGTCATGATTCAAGTAATTATTCTGTATATCCGGAAAAATACTCTGAATCAATTCATTTTTTTCCTGAAGAACAGTGCAGAAATTGTCTGTCAGTTTAATGCATTGCGTATTTGGTTGCATTTCTATTTTACCGTTCCCAATATCTAGTAATTGTTCGGAGAATATTTGTGCTGATGGATCCTTTTGCAATCGTACGCGCATGTTTATGGTCAATCAAAGAGTTTCAACACTTCGCCATACAAATGATTGTTTCAAACATGCATTAATCTCATCTGCGAAAGTAGAGCGAGGTATAACCGGTAAGGCATGTCGGAAATCACCAGACAAAAGTAAGATAAAATAACAAAACTTGAATAATCGATTATCGATTGACCATTTTAATCATACATGACAGCATTCATGAAAAGCGTAAATTAAACATGGTTTTCAGGTAAGTCTTAAGGTTAGAGAAGAATAAGGAAGAATATGATTCTTGATTACATATAAGAGTAGGACTAAATGAAGAGTAAAATTAATTTAAAAAAAGAAATATAAAAAGTATAGAGATGTGGTTGACAATCCAGTGAAGATTAACTTACAGATGAATAATATGACCATTATAATTTACGTTAATGTTTGAAATATTTAATTTTAATAGCGTATTTTTCAATTTTTAATTGTTAATTTTTGACTTTTTACGCAGTTTTAATTGAAAATAAGTCAATTTAACTTTTATAATAATTATAAATAACTTTTTGTTTATTATTTTGTAGTCTTTCTAATAATGATCAAAAGTGACAAACGATATATTTTATGGGCAATGATTTTTTTTAAACTAATAATTGTGAGCTCAAAACCAGCAAAAAAAAATTATTTTATTTTTCATTTTTCGTAGGAAAAAGTCAACATTATTTACAAAATAAAATTACATCTCGCAGGAGTGCCAAATCTAAGCATTTTCTATGCTTTAGAATAGATAGTAATTAACTAAATGAATAAATTATGTGTACACGCGAGAAAGATATAAATAAATATATAGATACACATATATTTATTTATTTATATTATTAATTAGCTTCTGCAATGTAGAATCAGCAAGAAGCCGAGGATAAGATATTTCTTAAGCTAAGTGATTTTCTAAATATTCCAACTGTCTATTTCTTATTCAATCTCACATTTCAGGGTCAACTGCTCCGAAAAATATTTTATTTATCGATGCCCAGGTCGGGATTTGAACCCGCATCGCCAGGATTGCAAGACGCTAACAGATTTCATGAGCTCTCCTGGCACCTCTTTGTTAATCCTTACCCTTTTTTTTCTCTCTCTGACTCTCAGAAATGATGAACTTTCGATCAACTCAGTATTTGAATTCATTCACATTTTTTGTCTAGAAGTTATCTTTACAACATTTTGTATTGATGAAAAATGGAAAAAGTCGAATTTAACACATCAAAATTTTTATTTTGAAGTTCACTGAATTACTACTAAAATAAAAATATTCCTCCGAACTGTGATATTAGAAAGGATTTATAAAAGAAAATTGTGCTTCGACAACATGTGCGATTGAGTGCAAATGTTACCGCTAATGACCTGACAACCTTTAGGAAAAATCATCACATTAATATAAGTTAATAATTTATAAATTATTTCCAGGTATTCAGCGAAGTCTTACCTGCAATGGATAAAATTGTTCGAAGACACAATCCTGGCTCGGAGCCTCTCAGCGCGCGCCTCATTGGTTCCCTAGGGAATGATAAAATTCTTCTTCAAGATTTAAAGGTATTAAAACATCAGCTTATCATCAATTAAACATTGTAGGATTAAGTGTATCCTAAGTTTTCGTAGCTTATATTTTCAAAAAATTGTTATTTGAACTGGAATGAAAGGAAAATAGGTCGTATATCCACTTCAACACCTCCTATTTCAAGTTGCTAGAAGTTTTTTTGGGTTTTAACTTTACATATATATATATATATATATATAAAATTATAGAATATTTACTCATTGACTTCTTTTTTCTGTATTGTATGTAACATAAAATTATTTTTCGATTAATTTTTCCTAACATTTATTACCCAAGAACGCCTACATTCCAAGATCTATCAGATTTTGACAATTATAGTTGTCGTGACAGAATATTCGAAAGAGGACTAAAAATTCNTCTTATTTCCTATATATTTATATATAACTTTCGTTTTTTATTGTTAATCCATAAGTCAGAGAGAATATCCAATTAAATTTTCTAGATATCTGTAGCTAAATTCCTCAGTTAGGAGTGTAGCGTTAAGTTCCAAACTACTGTCACTCACCTAATTGCGGGGTATGTTAGAACATTCCCCTTTGGCGCTCACCTAACATATGGCGTCACTAGCGATCAAGTTGGCATTGTGATTATTTGGCGTCGCCATTTACCTCAATATTGTGTGCCAGAACCGGTATTTTACTCTACTAATATAATTTTTTCAAAGATATTTTCAAAAGATAAAAACTGCCGATGGAGGACTAATAAGAGGGGTTTTTTTTGTTTGTTTTTTACTGCTGCTAGTCTAATATTGAGTTTAGAGTAATAGAACCCAACACACGTTTGTGTAATCATGTCCATGTCATTAAAATCAAATCATTCCGGCATGTCTTTCACCCTTGAGAAAGTGAGAGTGTGAGAGAGAGAGAAAGAGGGAGAGAGAGAGAGGGAGAGCTCCAGAGAGCTAGTCACATGAATGCTTTAAAGGACACTCTCCAAGTTTTCCAACAGTAGACAGGCCTTCTTCATAAAGCATGAAAATTCATCAAATCCTCCTAATCAGCGTATAATAAATAATTCAAGTGTAAATATTATTATATACTGATCTTTACGAGATAATTCTCAGGTATTGAACTTTTTTACTACAACTAATAAAATGTATTGTTAAACAAACATTTACTGAAACATTAACATGACTATTATAATTAATAGTTAAATATAAATATTCAATACTTCCTTTTCTGTGATCCAAGTAATTTTACAAAACAAAGTAGACTGAAGGTTAGTTTCATTTATAGTTTAACAGGATAATTTAAATTTTTTTAAATACTCATTCATATAAAACTTCTGATTTTTAATAATGTCCATTCATTTACAGGTCCTTGGCTTCAGGATGGTTGGTCACCGAAGAGGACTGGACTTTGAACATTCTTCCATCTTGTTAAAGACCCTTGCAAAATTTCATGCGTTGGGGGTGATACTCATGTGAGTATAAATTGACAAGAAAATTGACACTGTAATAGTTATAATTAATTATATTCTAGTTCGTGGAAAACATGGCTGGTTTATTCGTGTATTTTCTTTCTTTATTTAACCTTTCTATTTGTTTATTTATTTCATTAAAATATTCATTTTAGTAACATGACATGACATTTCTTTTAATTCAATACGAATAGTTTATTAAGCATAAAATGTTTATAATCTCTAATATTATTACGAAAGAAAAAAAAACTTAGTAAGAAAGATATTATAAATGTAACTACGATACCTGAGTACTTAGCCCGCTCTTAGAGATTAGTTGTTTTTCCTCAGAACGCTTTATTTAATATACTTTTGGGCTATCATTATGAAACATGGGGAATCTATTTATATTACACAGCACCTGCGTAGTGGACCTGTTCACCATACTCTGTCCATCTGTATCCTGTCATATGTGGCTCCCTGACAGAGTCGCATCTCGCTTCAAGTAGAAAAGTATGTATTTTACGATTCAGTGTTGCTATTTTTTTGTCCAAGTGTAGCGATGTAAACAAACTCCTTCTTCAAACCTGGATCATCAGTGATATTGTCCATATAGTTTTATATTCATTGGTAGTGATAACAACCCTTCAGATTATTTACCTGACGCAGCTTGTCCATATGTTTACACAACTATATAATGTACGATGAGTTTGCTTATTGGCAGTTCTCCTCTTATCTTGAGGATGACTGAGTATTCCCTGACTCAAGGTAATGCCGAAGGAACACTAGTGCTTCATCAGAAGGAATTACTCTCTCTCGTAAAACAGTGTCCCAAATACATACGGTTCTTTTGAGTTATTTCCGACCCATAACTGGATCATGGGCCTTGAGAATACGACGCACGTCCCCTTGTATTCCTCTAACGTAATTAATAATCATTTATTTAAATAAAACTGTGGTAATACATTGCGGGTATGAATGCATGCTTTATATGAGCGCTGGAGTGGTTTAAAATCCCAAAATTTTTTAAATTAAAGCTCATTTTCTTCATTAATAACTATGTATTTGTTTTCATTTTTCAGTCAGGAAGGTGATCTAGACATTAATAATTATTATAAATACTATTTCGAGAGGAGGAGAGATATGTCAGATTCACTTTTCAAAAATAATTTCAATGAGGTTTCATGGATTTTAGAAAACAAATGGAAAGGAAAATGGTATATATTTTTTTTTTTTTTAGTATTTTAAATCAATTTGTTCACTTCCAAAAGAAAAAATTATTTTTATCATATTGTTATTATTATTTATTGCAGGATGAAGTATGCAAATCTTTTAGCTGAGGCAGCGGAAAAAGTTTCAGAAAATTTGAATAATCTATACAAGAGAGACGAAAATCGTTTTAACTTACTCCTTCACGGAGACTGTTGGTTTAACAACTTAATGTTCAGATACGATGGCGACGGGAAACCGAATGCAGTGCGGTAAGTTGACTGAAAAATTTCGGTAGATATTAATAACTTTAGAGTTTGTACTTAACAACCTTACTAAACAGTGGTAACTAAGCACTGAATTTACAACAAGCAACTTAACAACCACCGAACGACATGATCTCTTCTTTTATGTTAGAGGGTACAGGCATGGTCAGCATATCTTTCACTTATTGTGAAGTACTGCCATAGGTGCCTTTTGGCATTGTCACATCCTCAGTATTCTTTCTTCTGAAGATCTACTCTCCTCTTGATTCCGTTAATCAACCATTTTCAGCTTTTTCCTTAAACCGTTTTCATCTTACTTTTCATCTACCTCTTATGTTCTCCGTTTTCTAGGGGATTCTCTTTCATGTATTTTATTTCTTGCTTTTCATAGTCCCTTACTTTGGTTATAAAATCTTTTGTTTGGAGATATTAAAAAGTTTTTCTATTTTTCCTCAAAATCTCTCTCAAAATCTACATGTTAGTCTCAATATTAAAAATATATCATGTCTCTTGTGTTTGTTATTCTGAATTATTAATCTTCCCGCAGTCATCCTAAATATTTCTGAACCCTTTTTTTTTTTATAAATAGATTTTGATTGTTTTTTTTGATTCGTTAAAATTTCAAGACATAGGAGAAATTACGCAATAAACAAACTCAAATTTTAATGGTACAGTTTGAAAAGGATGCTGAACTTCTTCAATGTACGTACGTATGCTTTGCACAGTTTAACAGACTTCAAGGTAATTGAAGATTTAAAAACATTATTTTGTATTCAGAAAAAATTGAAAATACCCCTCAAATTATTACTCTATTGCAGTTTATGTTTAAAAATTTAATTAAGATTTTTCAAGATGTATTTCATTATAAATGTAGAATACTTTTACTATATTAAATTTTTTTTTCATAAATTANTATTGTGATATATTTTTAAAAGCTTGGAATATTGTAGTTATTCGTAAAATTTTAATTTTGACTTTATATATCAGACAAATAAAAGTAGAGAAACATTTCGTTCTAAAAACGTTCTAACTGCAAACAAACACTTATCCAAAATAGAAATTTACTTGCATTTACGGAATTAATTTATACTTAAAACTTTATGTTTAATTTTCACAGGTTATTGGACTTTCAGATATCTTGGTATAACACGCCTGGATTCGATTTGAATTATTTCTTGTGGACAAGCCTCCACACAGACATCAGACCAAGGAAGGCAGAACTCATCCGTCTCTACCACCAGTCCTTGGTCCAGTATTTGAGACAGTACGGCTACTCCAAGGAACCTCCAAGTCTTGAAGATATCCTGGCAGATGTGGAGAGGACAGCGCTCTTTGGATTCGCCACGTCGCTATCGTTCCTCGAGTTCATGTACCAACCCCCAAAGGACACTCCGGATATCGCAAAGGCGTGTGAGGATATTAGTGAAGAAACATCAAAAGCATTATTCGTAGATAGAAATAAGGTTGAAGGGGAAGACTACAGGAGGACTATGGAGTATATTATCCTAGAGTCTGCTGTTTTGGGTCTTATATAGTTTTTTAATGTCAATAATAAAAAGCAAAAATTAATTTACTTGATAAAATACATGTATTAATAAATCTATAAAATTTCTGAAACACAAATTGATTTACAGTTTCTTCTTCCGGGTTGGACCGTGTAAAGTTTTGATAGTTGCCGAGCTTTCGCACATCTTGTGATGGCTTCTTCAGGGCTGAATAGAGAATTGATTGTTTGACCAAGGGCAAAATGATTGTTCAGACATATCCACCAATGCTTATATATTTTATTTTTAGCAATATGCGTATGCTAATTGCAATGTATATCTTTTGTATACATTTCCGAACTGAACAAGACTCAAAAACTAGAAATTGTTTATCAATTAATTTTTAAAGGATATCTTATCAAAATATTAAGCACTAATAATATTATTGAATTCATTTAACTTAGTTTTGAAAAATTTAATGCTGTATTATACAAAATTATTTACATAAGAAATAAATAATTTTAATAGGACACAATTATCAAAATTATAAAACCCGTTTTGCAAATGTTTACATTTCAAGACGTGCAGGAACCAAAAATCAAATAAAAAAAGAATAAAAGTTACAAACTAATCCCCGTTAGTTTATTTCTATCAATAAAACATTGTTTTAAAACATTGTAAAAATTATAAATTTCAAATTTTACATTTAAAAACTTTTATGTTCAAAGCCCGAGGTCATAAAAGCATTATGAATTAAAGAAATTAATGAGAGGGAATAGAATAAAAAATCTATCTGTCCCAGCCAGGACACGAACCTGGATCTCCTGCTTTCCGGGCCAGTATGCTACCATTTGCACCACCGGGACGAGTCAGATAACTTATTAAATTCCCAACATACTAACGAGAGTCTAACCCACGAGAATGACGAATACATCGTCTTATGCTCGAAGGAGCTGACATTGTCAAGCTATTAGTCGACTCTCGTTATTTACTTTTTTTCAATTTTCATTTTAAAATATTAATTTAGTTGTGGTTTATTAACCAACGTAAGTTTTAAACAAATTAATGAAAGGGAATAGAATAACAGTCTTTCTATCCTTCCCAGGAGATCATGAGATCTAGGCCCGGAAAGCAGGAGATCTAGGTTTGAGTCCTGGCTGGGACAATTAGATTTTTTATTCTATTCTCCCTCATTAATTTGTTTAAAATTTACGTGGAATAATAAATCACAACTAAATTAATATTTGTAATATGAATTAAAGAACCCTTTTTTTTTTTTTTTTTGAAAAATGTATAAATCTTTATTAGTTTATAAAACAATTATTTTTTGGCAATTTTCATTGTGTCATATGATCAATTCTATATTTTAATTCTTAATAAAAATCTAGGTTAAAAATCAATAGAAATATTTCTCAGTAAATGACAATAAAAATAAAAAATACTACCATTTTAAAAGTAGTCTTGTTCTGAATAAATGATAATCACTAAATAATGAAGGACTTCTCTAATGAATCTGTTAATGGCAATTTTTCTGTTTTTGAAGGAAACATTTTACAATCTTTAACCACATTATTATATGTTAATTAATTATTTTTAATTTACAATTAAGTGCTTAGTAACGACAATAATTCATTCAGGAGGTGTAGATTTGGGAAGAGGAGGACAACATTTTAACTAGCTAAATTTGTAACAATTTAAACAACTGCATTATAACCTGCTTTAACTAAAAATATAAGTAATGGTAAAAGTGACATTCTACATTTATTACATAATTTTATAATTGAAAATAATTGAAAAAGTATATATATGTTATCTGATAGTTTGACTAGGTACTTTGTAATTAGTTATTATTGTATATATATATATATTATATATATAT